>JBAJNP010008659.1:0-19780 GCA_036877545.1 Yasuhikotakia modesta
CTCAGGAAGGCTTTGCTTGTTTGTTAGTCTGGCTACCGTTGTAAACAAAAACCTAGGATTGTTTTTATGTCTCTCGATTTCTGAGCTGATATGAGCAGCCCTCTCTGATTTTAGGACTTTTTATAACGAATCATGCTGTCCTTTCATGCTAAACGAAACACCTCTAAGTTCGTTTTTCTCCATTTACGCTCTAGATTACGAGTTTCTCTCTTTAAAGTAATAGTCGCGGTGTTATAGCACGGAGCCGTCCTTCTGTTTGAGACTTTCTTGATTCTAAGTGGTGCGACCGTTTCAAGCGTAGCGGTGGAACAATGATTTAAACTTGTAGTCAGAGTTTCTAACTCTATAGCAGATTCCGGTGGATTTAATAGATTGGATAGGTCGGGCAGTGTACTAATAAAGCTGTTTGTAGTGTTAGGCATTATGTTTCTGCCCTTACGAAAATGCGGGACGTTACGGTCAAAGTCACCAGAGTCGATTAAACCGGAAATCAGATGGTGATCGGTGATTTCATCGCACTGCGGTGTGATTTCTATATTTTACGGTATCCAGACCATACGATAAAATTAAATCAAGAGTATGGTTAAATCGATGGGTGGGTTTAGATGGGCAGATTAACATTCTGTTTAATGCCTAGGGAATTCAGAAGGCCCATAAAAGCCGTTCCTGACGCATCATTGGCAACATCTACATGAATATTGAAATCTCCCACGATTATAGCTTTGTCGACAGACACCAACAGATCAGTTAGGAAATCCGCAAATAGCCTGGGTCCTAGACCGCGCCTTCGGCTGGATGTGTTTGGGCGCCGGGGTGAAGGTTATGATGCCTGGTCGTGTGTTGGCCCTGCCCTTGGGGATAGACGGCATAGTAGTGGTAATCAAGCTTAGATCTAGCCGCGAACTTACCACGATGGAAGTTTCCAACGAGTTTTTCCACTCTAGCAGCTGTGCCTGCCTCTCGAGAAGGTCCTTCATTATCTTCTCAATGTTTTTAAGTTCCGCCCGAACTGTGTCCAGCTCGAAAGAGTCATCACCTGCAGACAGAGGAAGACAGAAATCAGAGATGTTAGCCATCCTAGCCTGTGAGGTGTATTGTTTAGGGGTGTTGCCACTAGAAAGCCGGTAGCGTGTATTTGACTAAAGCTGTAATTGAAATGGAGGTCGGCGATAATTAATATTACAAATCTAGTCCGATGATAGCAGAAATACGTAGCGGAAATAAAATAAGCTTAAATTAGCAGATTATAATAGAGATGGTAAAGTTTTTCAGCGGAGCTCAAACTCAGACCACGCAGCAATAGCAAACGGGAAACCGGAAGTCAACACTGCTTGTACAGCCGGGGAGAGCAGCTCACCTATGAACGCGAGCCGCCATTTTGTCTTGAACTTTACAACGGCACTGCAGCAATAACATTAGCAGAGGCGGGGCCGTTTGGGGGGGTCGGGTCTATGCAAACTGTGTTTTCTGGTGGGTAGGTGGGTATACTGCCATTTTCCGTCAAGACTAGAAAAAATTAGATTTTGATTCTAGGTCCCCTTTAAATCCCTTGAGGCATGCCAAAACAAACAATTTTTTGAACACAACAGTGTATCATTATGAAAATTGATATGGTTTTGTGCTGCACTTTAAGATCAATTTAACTGCACTAGCTGGTGTTAGTGCAGTTAAATTGGAGGTTTAGGTAGTGTGTGAAACTACACACTATGTTGCCCTTCAAGGAATTTTACCTTTAAATACTGCTGCTAAATATTTTTTGATAAACATTCTCAAGATGTAAATATTCTCAAGTTAAAATGTTAAGTTCATAATTACTTTTCCCTTATCTACCTTGTTTGTAAAAAAATTTATTATTTGTTTGATATTATTTGTTTTCTGTTGGTGCTCCCAGCCAAGTTCGTGTCATTTTACTGACTCAGACCTCTGAGTCTCGTTCAGCAAAATGAACAAATCTTTTTTCGAGTCATTCGTTCATCATGTGACAGCCCCTAAGCTTAACCTATGCTGCTTGAGCCGGAAAGAGATTGATTAGTTAGGGCTGTCATGTGATGAACGAATGACTCAAAAGATGAACTAATCAATTCTGTTTCCGGCTCATGCTGCATAGGTTAAACTTAGGGGCTGTCACGTGATGAACGAATGACTCAAAAAACCTGACGACTCGAAACAGGTGAACTAACAAAATCTATAGGGTGT
This sequence comes from Yasuhikotakia modesta, assembly GCA_036877545.1. Lineage (NCBI taxonomy): Eukaryota > Metazoa > Chordata > Actinopteri > Cypriniformes > Botiidae > Yasuhikotakia > Yasuhikotakia modesta. The sequence continues at coordinate 2,197 of JBAJNP010008659.1, forward strand.
TGCGCAATATGCATATGTGCGACTGATGAATGAATCATTCAAAAATGACCCATCACTGGCATCCACTAAAAAACATCATAGAGCGTTAACGTTGCATGCAGCAGCAACTCAACACAAAGAAGCAGCCCAAAAGCAGCCAATGTGGCGGAGGAGCGTGGGAGCACCTACAGTTGCAGTATATCACAACAAAAAGTTTTTGTGAGATCTTGCAAAACTACGTACATTTTTTTCCTAACTGTTTTTTCCTAATTGTTTTTTTAAAATGTCCCCTCGGGCGATCCGTAGTAATATGATGTTTGTTAAGTTATTAAAAACAGTTATTTACCATTGTGTAGAAGTTTTCAGTGAATGTTAATAGCCATTATAATCACTACTACAGGGAGAACAGTAGTTCATGTTTAATAGTATGTTGTATGGTTGTGTTTATGTCATTTTCAATGTCAATTTTTGACAAATCAAAATTTGTGTGCATCATCTAGGGAAACTCCTGACAATTTGTCAAATTCTTGTAGAATAAGTCAAATGGTTCTAGAGTAATGCACAAAGATATTAGACGTTAAGATGCCAAAAAGGATGTATCTGTTTCTCAACAATGCTTTGATGTATTGACTTTAAACTTTGCATCTATCATGTGACACACCCTGTCTCACAGACTGTCTCAGAACAATTTGACAGGACAGTCTATTGGTCACATATTGAGCTTTTCTAAACCCCTCATCAGTGATGTCCACAATTTTTTCCCTTTATGCCCATAGTGGGCCTGACCCTGTAATCACTGCTTTTGCCACAAGGCCAGCCACACACCAGCCCCCCTGTCGGATACTCAGACCACATCTCTGCTAATTCCAGCATACAGGCCTTTAATCAGATGCACCAAACGCCAATTTTAAAAACACTGATTTTTAGATGCTTAGGGAGGCTAAGCATTTTCATGTGGGTGAGAGCAAAATCTAGATGTTGAGTCGCAGACTCAACATCTAGAGAGCTAAGATCAATCAATATATATATTTTTTTAACGACCAAGATGGCAGCGTGTGCACATCACAAGGCTCAGTGTCTCTCCAGTTTCTGCAAATTTGCAGTATTTTTGCTGCTCGTTTCAGGTCTGTTCGTGTGGAACAGTTGTGCCTTTACATCGTACACATGACAGGAGCTCTTGAATATTGGTTCGGACATTTCTGACAATTTTATCAATAATCTTTGTCTCGTTCCTGAGATCGCCAGAACACCCGAAACAGCACAATCTACTCGGCCGGGCGGAAGTGCATGGAGGCGGCAGCGTGAACGTAAACAAAGGCAGGGGAAGCACGGAGGGCTAAGAGCTAAGCTAACGCTAACACCACATCGGCTCACTTTACCCAGCATTTTTCTCCCCAATGTACGGTCATTGGTGAACAAAATGGATGAGATTCGACTCTGCATCAACCTCAACAAAAGATTTTTAAACTGTAACGTCATGATCTTCACAGAAACATGGCTAAACAGCGGCATACCGGACAATGCTATTGAGCTAGCTGGACTCCACACATTCCGGGCAGACAGGAAACCCTCATCCCTCATCAATCGTGTGAAGCCATCAGTGAGGACCATCAAAGTGTGGCCAGAGGTGGCAGACTTCGCACTCCAGGACAGGTTTCAAAACACAGACTGGAGTATGTTTGTTTCTCAGGCAACATGTGGCACTCACACGGACATAGACAGCTACACCTCCTCTGTTCTGGATTATATCAACACCACCATTAACAGTGTTACAACCCAGAAACAAATCACCACGCACCCAAACCAGAAGCCATGGATGAACGAGGAGGCGCGCCTCCTGCTGAAAGCACGCAACTCTGCCTTCAGATCAGGTGATGCACAGGCCTACAGCACTTCCAGGGCAAATCTGAAGGGGGTATCAAAAAGGCCAAGAACTGCTACAGGCTAAAATTACAGGATTACTTCTCCAACTCTGACCCTCGATGCATGTGGCAGGGCATTCGGCCTATCAATGACTATAAAACCACTAATTTCACCGCCACAGATGTCTTCTTCCTGAACAAGCTTAATGAGTTTAATGCTCGCTTTGAAAGAGACAACAAAGATGCTGCCACCAGGCTCCCATCTGCAATTAACCATCCGCCCATTACATTCAACTCTATGGAGGTTCACTCTGCACTGAGTCGGATCAACACATGCAAGGCTGCCGGACCAGACGGCATCCCTGGACGAGTACTCGGAGCATGTGCAGAACAACTCGCTGGGGTTTTTACAGACATCTTTAACATGTCTCTAGCTCACGCAACTGTACCAGCATGCTTCAAAACCACCTCCAGTGCCGAAACACTCCAACCCAGCATGCCTGAATGACTACCGCTCTGTGGCACTTACGCCCATCATCATGAAGTGCTTTGAGCGGCTGGTCCTGGCACAACTTAAGGACTCTCTCCTGACCACACTGGACCCATATCAGTTTGCTTACCGCAAAAACAGGAGCACAGATGACACAGTCTCCATAGCACTCCATAGCACACTCTGTACTTTCACACCTTGACAATAGTAACACCTATGCATGAATGCTGTTTGTGGACTTCAGTTCGGCATTCAGTACTGTCATCCCATCCAGGCTAATCACTAAACTTGAGGACCTGGGCATCAACATATCACTTTGCAACTGGATTTTGGACTTTCTAACAAACAGACCCCAGCATGTTAGGGCAGGCCACATCTGCTCCTCTGTCATTACTCTTAACATCGGGGTACTACAGGGCTGTGTGCTGAGCCCCTTCCTCTACTCCCTCTTCACCATTGACTGCAGAGCTTTGAATGGATCGAATACCATCATCAAGCTTGCAGACAACACTACAGTGACTGGCCCTTATCAGCAACAACGATGAGACTGCCTACAGGGAGGAGGTACAGCACCTAGCCAGTTGGTGCACAAACAATAACCTGCTCCTAACACCACCAAGACCAAGGAGCTCATTGTGGACTTCAGGAGGGAGAGAGGAGGCAAACATGATCCCATCCACATCAATGGGATGGCTGTTGAGCATGTCTCCTGCTTTAACTTCTTGGGGACCCACATCTCTGACGACCTATCCTGGGCCACTAATATATCCAGCCTTGTTAAGAAGGCTCACCAGCGTCTGTTCTTCCTAAGGACACTAAAGAAGAATCATATGTCCTCTGCCATCCTGGTGAACTTCTATCGCTGCACAATAGAGAGCCTTCTAACCAACTGTATAACAGTCTGGTATGGGGGCTGCTCTGTCGCAGAGAGCAAGGCACTGCAGTGGGTGGTGAAAACTGCTCAGCACATCATAGGAACTCCACTTCCTGCTGTTGAGAACAGAACCAGCAGACTGAGAAACAGCTTTTTTCGAAGAGCTGTCTCGTTGCTGAACTCTGCAACTCAGTGACTCCACTACACTCACATACTCCATTAACTACATCAATAGCATAATTAATAATAATAATTAATGTTAATCTGTTTTTATTTTGTTTTATTTTACATCTATGCACTTCTGGACACCACTGCCCAGAAACTGCTTTATTCCCTGCCTTCCGGCAGGTGCTTCAGGAGTCTGTGAACCAGAATCAGCTGTCCGAAGTGGTTGCGAGCACAGGACGAGAAGGGGGAAAAAATCACGAAAAATCACAGTCTGTATTTATTTTAGAATGAAATTTCACAAACATCTCTGACTGTCACTGGGCCCGTAGTGCATCACGAGCTCGCCGTCACCTGCATCGCGCTGATCTTGCTCTCACAAGACTGTGTGACACGCTGTAATATTCGGGGCATAATGAGGCGCTTGTGAAGACAGTTTCAGCTTCTAAATTATATTATTTTAATTAGGGCATTGCATGAGGAAGAAATTAACTTGTTTGTCATTGATCACAGACTCACTTGCTATTAGTACAAAGGACATGCAGCAGATTCCCCCCATGTCAAAGTGCAAGTGGCTGGACAATAATAACACACAAACAAATTAACCACACAGTTTCAAATCTAACAATAAAAACAAAGGGTAGCAACTTGCAATGCGATGTCAGTGCTTCTGTATAAGCGGCCACACACACATATAGCACTATTCACTGTAGTTCTCCTGTGCCATCTCTGGCTATCTGTTAGCAATCTCTTTATTTGTCCTTTATTTAAACCCAAAAAGTATTTTTTAAAGACTAACCCCGCAAACAGTCTTTTTCGGGGCTTTAATTTCGGCTTGCGCATAATTTAAACCATTCCCGCACGTTTAGCGTTATAATGGGAGAAATTCAACAGACGCAAACAAAGAATTCACCAGTTCAAACAGTCTGTATTTATTTTAGAATGTAATTCCACAAACATCTCTGACTGTCACTGGGCCCGTAGTGCATCTCGAGCTCACCGTCACCTGCATCACGCTGATCTTATTCTCACAAGACTGTGTGACACGCTGTAATATTCGGGGCATAATGAGGCTCTTGTGAAGACAGTTTCAGCTTCTAAATTATATTATTTTAATTAGGGCATTGCATGAAGAAGAAATTAACTTGTTTGTCATTGATTCACCCTACGCATCAGTGATCCTTGGATTCCCTTGGCTCAACCATCATAACCCCACTATCTCCTGGGCCAATCATATGATTACCTAGTGGCCAGATTTTTGTAAGACTAATTGTATTCAAACCAACCTGCTAACCAAAGATCTCCCTGTTAACCCTCGCAGATCTCTTCCAGCCAAGCTACAACTGTCGTCCCTGAGTCCAGCCCAGCTAAAACTGTCAATTCACAGTCCAGTCGAGTGCCAGCTACAGCTTCCGTCCCAGAGCCAAGTCAAGCTACAGCTCTCATCCCTGAGTCAAGTCACGTCTCAGCTCTCGCTGTTCTCCCTGAGTCGAGTCACGTCTCGTCTCAGCTGTCACTGTTCCTCCTGAGTCAAGTCACGTCTCAGCTGTTGCTGTTCCTCCTGAGTCAAGTCAAGTCACGTCTCGGCTGTCACTGTTCCTCCTGAGTCAAGTCACATCTCAGCTGTCGCTGTTCCTCCTGAGTCAAGTCACGTCTCAGCTGTCGCTGTGCCTCAGCCCTGTCAAGTCACAACAGCTGCTGTTCCTCAGCCCTGTCAAGTCACAGCCGCTGCTGTTCCTCAGCCCTGTCAAGTCACAGCCACTGCAGTCCCTCAGACAATCCAAGTCACAGCTGCTGTCCTTGTTCTGTCTGGTACAACGGACACACTAATTTTGGCCGTGGTGCTGTGGGCCATCTGGGCCGCGTACACCACCTCCGAGTCCTCAGAGGAGGTGGCTTACGCTGCAGATCCTCTGAGGGCAGCATCCCCTGAGGAGGTGGATAAGGTCACAGAGGGAGCTCTAACCCCGTAACGGTGTGCTTCCACTTCCTCTGATGCAAATTCCTGTTTGGTGGCTATAAAGCAGAGGTCAACCAAACAGGAAGTTGCAATGTAATGTATTGCCCTTCTCTGTGTTCACTGTTTTTATTGGATTCCTTGTGTTCTCTGTGTTGTGGATATTTCTTGGTTTTGGACTTCGTTACTTGGATTTTGATGTTTTGCTGCCTGCACTGACCTTTGCTATTGTTATTGGATTTATGAGATTTGGACCTGCCTTCACTACACCTTTCTGCCTGTTTTCTGACCCTGTCTGTCTTGACTATGCCACATAATAATTAAAGCAGCAGAACAACAGAGTAAGGCAAATCAACCCACAAAATACCCTGAATGCTCAGATATGTATTTTAAACTGGGTGTTTAAGTTGAGCAAATTTGCACATTTATGTTTTACCTTGTGTAGATCTTCTCAGAATTGTTACATGACCAATGCTGGAGGAATAACTGCATAATGATTTTCTGAAAAAGTACTTTAATACAGGACTTCAGAATGAAATGGACACTAGTAAACCACAGTGTCCATATCTTCAATTCAGATACAATAGCAGCTGTTTCACTTTTCATATTTACTGTACCCTTTTCAATTTTTAGTGTCAGAGATGGGATGCCATTGTCATCATTTTTTTTATTTTTTTTTTTTCAAATTGTCAACCTGCTGTTTACCTTTTCTTGCCTTCTGATGTGACAATAACAAAAGCACCACAGTTTTAAAAGGCATCAATATTTTTCCCAGTGTTACTGGCATGATTTGAAACAAATCATTAGTCTGCATGTGTGTTCTGCATGTGGCTTCTACACTGCAGTGTGAGTGAATGTGTTGCTTGTGCTAATGTGGCAATTTTTAAAATAAAAAAAAAAAACACTTACGACTGTTACTTTAGCCCCACCTTCTAGACCATTACAGCAATGGTGGCTTTTGAGACAGTATACCGAGTTTATCAAGTGTTTATGCCTCGGCAGGCGCCAGAATGTCTGACAGTGGCCTAAATTGATTTTTAATTGAGTTTGTATGGACTTTAAACCCCTTTGGCTGGTTTCATGGGAGTCTACCTCCTGTACCGTGTTAAATGGCTAGATAAATGTATTGACACAATGTGGTGTGATAAATGAAGATTTACAAGTCTTTAGGTGTTTTTTTTAAAGTTACATTCTAAAATGTACATACGTTGTAATTACAGAAGAGTCACTCATTTGTATTTTACATTTAACTGGGAGGCTTCAAGGAAACGTATGACAAGAGTTATGAGGGGGCAGAGCTAAACGTTACCTTATTCAGCCATCATTCCAATCTGGAGGACCATGTGAACCCAATGGTTTAAACATTGTATCCTGAAGACGGTGCTGTGCGCTTAGAAATAAAATGTTGGAGAAGCAAAAATATCGAAGTGGAACTAATATTTATGCCTGGAATTAGTTGAGAAGACATATTAAATTTAGTCTGCAAAATATATTTGAAAGCCATTAAATGAAGGGATATTTTCATATCCAGTGAACACTTAGAATGGCAAATGTTGACTAGACTAATAAGTCAAGCCAATATTTGATACAACACCATTTAATGGTGATGCGACACCATTTAATTTACACCATTAAATTACTGAAAAGACCACATACCAGTACTGCTACTGCTCATTTTTGGCAGCCACAACAAAATACTTGTCTTTAGTGTAAAGGGCGATCAGCCAGCCGCGCAGAAGAGCCCTTGCTCGGCTTCTTCAACACGAAAAAGCGTTTGTGTCACAGAGGTCACATTTCGGTTATGGGCAACCGTAACTGACAAATACATGTCACTTTCACTTTTTATTTTTCAGTAAGTCAGTAAGTAAGTCTCCTTTAAAGCACAGGAAAAAATCCTACAGGTTTGTAGCTACATTTATTCATTTGCTGGCTATAAATCAGCAAGTCAGCAAACAGGAAGTTGCAATGTATTGGACTGCCATTCTCTGTGTTTACTTTGTGATTACTGTGTTCTCTGTGTTATTGCTGTGTTATTATCAGCCAAGCCAGAACCTCCAAGCCAAAACCACAGTCCAAGATGGCCACCACCACGGAGCTTGCACCTGACAAGATGGCCACCGCTACGGAGCTTGCGTCTGAAAAGATGGCGGCTGCCACGGAGCCTGCACATGACAAGATGGCCACCTCCATGGAACCTGCACATGACAAGATGGCCGCCATCCATGGAACCTGCACATGACAAGATGGTCGCCGCCACAGAACCTGCACATGACAAGATGGCCACCGCCACGGAGCCAAGTTTTACAAGTTTGGAGATAGCTCATAGTATTATTAGCCACAGTAAAAGGGATTAGATGAACTTAAGAAGAGTAGGAAAGGGAGATAGGGTGCAGTGAATGAGAATGTTTTGGAGAGTGATTTTGTGCCCCTCTGGGAAGGTACCACAAGCCTTTGCTCCTTCAGTGAGTGTAGGTTTCTGGTAGGAGTGTAGCCACATAGGTGTGAGTGTAGGTAGGGGACGTGGTGTGGGCCCTTTTGGGTTCGTTAAAGATAAGACGAGCTGCGACGTTCTGAATTATTTGTAGAGGTTTGAATGAGCATGTTGGCAGTCCAGCCAGAAGAGCATTGCAGTAGTTGAGCCTAGAAATGACCAGTGCCTGGATGTTGTAGTCAGCACCTGTCATGGCCGCCCATCCTGAGTCAGCACCCGTCATGGCCGCCCATCCTGCTGTCGCCCTAGAGTCATGGCAAGGCACTGCTGTCGCTTTTCCTCTTGAGTCAAGTCACGTCTCAGTCGCTGCTGTTCCTTCTGAGTCAAGTCACGTCACAGCTGTTGCTATTCCTCCTGAGTCAAGTTTCGTCTCGGCTGTCGCTGTTCCTCAGCCCTGTCAAGTCACAGCCACTGCTGTTCCTCTGGCAAGCTTAGTCATAGCTGCCGTCCTTGTTCTGGCCTGTGCAGCGGACACCCTTGTTCTGACTATAGTGCTGTGGGTCATCTGGGCCACGTACACCACTTCCGAGTCCTCAGAGGAGGCGGCTAACGCTGTGGATCCCCTGACGGCGGTATTTCCTGAGGAGATGGGCGTGGCTGCATATCCTCATGTGATGAGGATGGCTGCACCCGCCCTCTGCATTGTGCCGCTCTGGCGGGCTCTAACGTCTCTCAAGTTTCCTGTGCCGCCCTGGCGGGTTCTCAAATCTCCTGTGCTGCCCTGGTTATCTCTCAAGTCTCCTGTGCCACCCTGGCGAGCTCTCAAGTCTCCTGTGCCAGCCTAGCGGGCTCTCACGTCTCCTGTGCCGCCCTGGCAGGCTCTCAAGTCACTCTAGACTCCCAGATCTCTCTAGACTCCCAGGTCTCTCTAGACTCCCAGATCTCTCTAGGCCCTCACGCCTCTCTAGGCCCTCACGCCTCTCTAGGCCCTCTAACCTTTCAAGTCTCTCAAGCCTCTCAAACCCCTCTGATCTCTCAAGGCTTTCAAAGCACTCTAGCCTCTCTGGGCTCTCTTGCCTCTCCAGCCTCTCTAGGCTCTCTAGCCTTTCAAGGTTCTTTAGGCTCCGCCCTGGTGGTCTCTCCTGTCACCTGCTCCACCCTGGTGCTCTCCTGTTGCCTGCTCCACCCTGGTTGTCTCCACAGTTACCTGCTTCGTCCTGGCGGACTTCCTTTCCCCCTGTTTCCTACCCTCCCTCACTGCTTCCTGGACTTTGAGTTTGATCCGTCTGGGATCAGAGGGAGCCCAAGCCCTGTGACTGCCTGCTCCCTCTGCTTCCTCTTTTCTAACTTCCTGTTTGCTGGCTATATAACAGCACAGGAAGTTGCGATGTATTGTATTGCCTTCCTTGTATTGCTTGTTCCCTGTGTTCTCTCGTGTTTTACTGTGTGCTGGGTCAGGGCTGACAATACCAATAGATCCAGAGAATGAGTTTTGCAGCAGCCTGTTGCTCAAGTGTGGTCTATATGAAAGAAACAAATACCTGAGGAGCGTGTGCACTTGTACTTGTAAATTTAGTACAAGTGCACGAAAGACTCGAAACAGGGGAACGAACAGAACCATATAGGTGTTGCGCAATATGCGAATGCGCGACTGAACGAATCACTCCCCGAGACGACTCGTTCTTCTTGAGTCACATTTAAGATTCGTTCAAAACGAACGAATCGTTCAAGAACGACCCATCACTACCCTGATGTCTGAAAGCGAACTGCGACGTGGTTCGGTGAGTGTTTAAAATATTATCTGTAGGTATCTTTCTGACAAAACCAAAATCCGGACCTATGATAAACTCTGGAAAGTTATCAAAGCAGTAAGTGTCGCTTCACAGAACGTTAACATTTAAATAAGCTTTTTCCGGAAGGTCATAGTTTGTAACGTTATCCAGTGTGTTTTTTGTATGTTCACAGTTTAGCTCCAACTTGTGTATTTCGTTCGTAACAGTAACTTAAAACGGACTGTTTAAAAGACAAGGTTTTGTGATGTGACAAACGTTTACCTATTAAAATACTGTAGGTTACATGAAAGCTACAGAAGAACTGTTTTATTTTGTTGGTCATCATAATCATTTTCATGGTCATTATCATGATCATGAAATGCAGAAAAGAACACAGAATGGACAACTTGTGAAAGAGAAGATGGACCTTGCATTTGTACTAAAGAGAAGAGAGGTGGTGAGACTCAGCCTGTCATAACACAGATGGGTTAGTATGCTGGCCTATACAGAGGATCCAGGCTGAGGAACTCCTCATTCCCCTCAACAGTCAGACTGTTAAATGGGTAGCCATCAGACACAGATATGTCTCCTGGCTGTTATGCATTTTGCACATCTCAATTTGTACATCAGTTTTCACATTTCAGCTGCACATTTCAATTTGCACATGCTTACTGTGCTGCTGTTATCTACTGCACTGTTGTACTGTTTTTGTACTATGTTGTATAGTTAATGTGTACACATGTTTACAGTCTACTTTACCATGTAACGTTTTTTTGGATCAGCAAACTATATTAGTTTGACCTATTTATTTATATTGTTGTGATGTAAATAGCATTCAGTGTAAACAGCAAAGTTTTCATGGCACAGGGAAACTTGGTTTTCCCACTGTGCATATGATAATAAACACTTTGAATCTTGAGTCTTACTGTTTGTTTCTTGAAATGTAGGTATCATTTCTTAATTATAAGGCATTACTTAAATATAACATTTATCACTTAACCTGTTTAGTTTCAACCTGTGCAAAAACTAAAACGGATCAGTGCAACGGGTTTCCACGCAATTTTTTAGTAACGTCAACTAATTCAGGCTAAGAGTGTGGGAACGCGGTCTTTAGTCGCTCGGTTCACGAAGCCGTTTAAAATTCAGGACAGCAAAGTCATAAGTTAAATTGTAATGATTTTTAATATCGGGTTTCCTCAGTGTCGTTTAATATCTCAGTTTTCTCAGTTTCTCAGTGTAGTTTTAACCTAGATCTTGTTGTTACAGGTGTTTATGTACTTTTATATTATTTTATATATTCATGTATATTTATGTACTTTTATTCACTATATAAAAGTACATAAATATATGTACTTTTGCTGTCCTTGCTGTCATGAATTTTAAACAACTTCGTGAACAGAACGATTTTCCTTTCAATTTCCAACTAAAGACTGCGTTCCCACCATGTTCAAGGTGGCGGGAGGCACCACCCACACTGTCAATCTGAAGCAAGCTACCAATAGAATCCATCCCTTCTGCTCATGTATATCCCCTGCCTAGCAGTTCAGTCGATCTCGCAAGCAAGCGTTTTGGATTCGCAAGCAAAACAGCATGTAATAGGAAGCCAGTGCAGAAACGGGCTAATGTGGTTATACTTACACGTGCTGGTAAGAACTCTGGCTGCTGCATGTGGACTATTTGGAGTTTTTGTATTAAGCCTGCAGGACAGCCAAAGATTTTGGTGCAATAACTAAAACTTCTGTTTTGTCAGAGTTTAATAATAGAAAATTGTTAGTCATCCTGGGGGGTATTCTATGAAGCTCGCTAACTCCAAATTTTCTCGGTAGTTTTACCGAGAATTCGGTTCCATTACTCTCATTAACGGAAATCCTAGCTGAGTTACCGGGTAACATATGCTTCTGAACTAACCTGCTGAACTTTAGGCTTAATCAAGCGGAGTTACAAAAGAATACCTGTAGTAAACAGAGTCTCAAATAAACAGTTCCTCACGCTTCCCGCTTAGGTGTGATGGTCATGCCCTTTGACTGTCGTGCGGGTATCCCGAGTTCGAATTTTAAAGGTGGCAAAAAAATTAAAGGTGGAATAAATACGTTCTTCTTAGTATTAATTAATTCTTAGTAATGAACCTTACTGTCTGCACAAGTATTGTTACTGTCTGCACAAGTATTGACACTTTATTTATATCTCATTGAACTAATTACTTAATTTTGGTAGGCCTATGTCTGTGTTTAAATGAAATATGTAGTTTTAAAATATCTCTAGTTTTTTAGTCTGCAGATGAAGGTAAAATTTAGCAGGAGGTGCCTTTTATATATAGTTCATCCTGTGGAAAAAGGAGAACAGTCAATAGTTGCAGATTATTGTGTCTGAATCTGCTGAAAGCAGCCAATGGAATATTCTGCAGGGAAGAAAAAAAATATCAGTCTACCTCAGTGGGAGATTTTGAGGGGGACTCCCACTTTTTAGTGGCTACATTTAATTTTAATTAAATTAATGCAACATTTACTACAAAGACTACAAGACAACACAATTTGGCATATTAGTTGGTGCAAGTACTTTACACATTTAACAAGTAAACACAAGTAAAACTGATGAAACTTGATGACAAAAGCTCTACATAATTTAAACGTCTGCTAAGTAGTTGAGTGCTTATATTGAATATTGATCGCGGGTCAGTCACGTTGTAGATGGTGACAATTCCTCTCCGCCACTGACAAGCCATACAACGATCAGCACATACTCTAAACATACGACAATAAAAGTTGATATTCAAGTTAACACACACGTTTAAGCCATCTCTCTTACCTTGGCAATAGTAGCAGAACTACTTTTGTAATAGTGCTTCTGTAATCTTCATACAGGGTTTGATAAGCGTGGCTAGAACTAACTTTGATGAAATGTGTCTAAGATGTGTTAGTGGAATGGCTTTAGTCTTAAGTTGAAGCTGACGCTAGTTCAAACAAAGCGTAATCAGATAAGCGCCACTATCATAAGAGACTTTCATGGAATACCCCCCAGGTTTTAATTTTGACTCTACATTCTGATGAAATTATTAAAATTTAAAGTTAAAATTATTTGTCTCGTTTAGCCTTGAAGAAATACACAGCTGGGTATCACCAGCCTAAAAATGAAAATTAACTCCATGACTCCTAATAATTGCACCCAGAGGTAGCATGTACAGGGTGAACAATAAAGGCCCAAGCACTGAGCCCTGTGGCACTCCATACCGAACTTGTGAGGTATGATGCTTTTCATTCACAGCTGCAAACTGGAACCGGTCAGATAGATACGATTTGAACCAAGTCAGTGCAGTTCCGTGTACACCGACATAATTTTCAAGCCTGTTCAGCAGAATGCTATGATCATTAGTGCCATGGGATGTACTAAGATCTAGTAGGACTAGAAGAATAATGCAGCCACGATCAGCTGACAGGAGCAAGTCATTTGTCACTCTGACGAGAGCAGTCTCTGTACTATGATATGGTCTAGAACTTGACCGGAAATTTTCATAGATACAAATCTGTGAAGACACCACTTTACCACAGGTAAATTTGAGATGGGCCTAAAGTTTACTAGTACCCTGAGGTTGAGTTGTGTTTTTTAAATAGACGTTTAATAACTGCAAGCTTGTAAGACCTAGGGACATGTCCCAACATCTGTGATGAATATATAATATGATGCAGAGGGTCTATAATTTCAGGAAGCATCTCTTTCAGTAAGCTGATAGGTACACGATCTAGCATACATGTTGCTGATTACGACGATTTGATTATTTTTGACAGATCATCCTTATTTATCAAGGAGAAATTGGAAATTGTTCTTTGGCTAAATTGTAATGCGTTATCTGTTCCAGTGACATTGCTGGCAATTGGATGTATGTGATTTTTTACTCTGACTATATCTATATTTCTATATTTTCTGTTGCGTTATCAAGGTTTTCAAAATTATCTCTTGTGTTAACAAATTGAGACAGATCAGAAAGATTGTTGATTAAACACCTTTAGTAGCAGCGGTTACTGTTCTACTGTACTGTAGGAAGGGGCTGATTTTATAATCATAGGTAAATGTATCAAACAGGACATCCAGATTCTTTCAGGCTTTATAGAGTGCCCAGTAAGAGTAAGAGAGTATTGTTGTCACGACTCGCGCATGACAGTATCTTGTTTTGTTGTGTCTCTGTCCTGTAGGTGTCGTTGTTGTTTGTTTTGGTTCTTTTCGTTATTGTTTGAGTAATGTCTGCTCCGCGCAGCTTTAGTGTCTAATTATCGGCTGCGCGCAGCTTGATTGTTTTGTGTTTATATGCAGCGCTGATCTTCAGATCAGTGCTGTGACATTTTTTGATGTTGTGGAGTCCAGCCTAGTCTTGTCCTGCCATGTTCTGTGTCCTCCCTGTCTGAGTTTGGTTGCCCGTTTTCCGGGAAATTGTTCCCTGTGGTTTTGTTACTTGTTTTGTTAAGTTTTATTTTCTTCTGGGCATTACTGTAGTTTTAGTTTTTTTTAATAACCGCGCATCCCCGTCAGCTCCTCCTCCTGTGTTTTATCACTGTTAAGCAAGCCAACAGGGCGATGGTGGCAAGGAAACACAACTCCAGAGAATGAAAAATTGATAAAATCCTTGTGAGAAACCAGGCTAGTCGGGGAGGGCCAGTTCTCCTCTGGCAAGATAAAGCTGCAGCCTGTAACCAAGACAAGTTACAGGTCAAGTATGAAGCTAAATGAAAAGTGGAAAGAGACCAAACTGGTGACTATGTAAATATTTTAAATAGGAGAAAATAAAATGGTAGGTGATAAGCACCATAGGTTACTGATAGCAGCTCTAACAATAATCTGCTGTTACAATACTGGTGCTGAACTGATGATATAAGATTATCGTTTGATGGTTTGAAAAGAAACATGGATACTGACAGAGATAACAGAATTACTGGAATAATGTGGAAGTGTGTGACCATCACTGGAGTAGGCCATGGAGAGAGTCCTCTGGGAACGACTGATGACAGCTCTGCCATCTTTAGTTGACTTATTAACTCTAGGCACAACCAGCAGACCAGCGTTTTGAGAGCGTAGAGCACGTATCGGTTTGTAGTGAGATAGAAGGTCTATCATGTATTTGGGGGCTAGCGCTTTATAGGTTAGCAGTAAAATCTTGTAATAAGGTAATTGACAGGCAACCAATGGAGGGATAAAAGAATTGGTGTAATATGATTATTTTCTAGACCTAGTAAGGACTCTAGCTGCAGCATTTTGAACTGACTGTAGCCAGTTTATGAAAGAGGCTGAACAACCACCTAAGAGTGAATTACAATAATCCAGTCTATAGGTGTTGTAGCAGATGGTGATTTTGCATGTTTTCAGTGATGGAGCAAATTATGTGACAGTGAGTTTGTGACCAAGATTTACAAATGTATTTTTAAAAGCTTACCATCCTTACAACAATTTAATATGAAAATTACTTCCTTTTTAAAATTAAATGTAAGTAAATCATGTAAAAGTAACTTGATTGGGGATAATATTACAAATATGACCCTAATTTTAAAAAATAATTTTTCTTATGAGTTAATAATATTCATACAATGATATTCGGTACAATAATATTCTGATTAATAATAAGTGAATAAGAAATGTAACTGGCAAGACTGCATCTTAACTGAAACTTGCTCCTTTTTCTCTTTACTGTGATATTAAGAAACCTGTACAGTCTTGCTTGTTTCATTATGGATTCATGGGGGCAGCTAAGTGTGATTTAGGAGAAACAGCTCAGTTGTTACATCCTGAATATAAGGAACTCTCCTTTTGAATCTCTTTGTTATCCCTTCTCCCGAATCTGTTCTGGGGAGAATCCTTTACTGCTAATTGTCTGGACTGGTCACCGATGAATGTAGGTAAATTATATCTAATTTAAATTATGTCTATATATTTAAACTCTTGCGGGAATCTATACAACATGCCGAAAGAGTGAAGGAAGGTTTTTCAGTTGACCCTGTTTTCACATTACTCAATTGTTAACTACATAAATTTAAAAAAGGAGAAAAAAATTTCCTCAACCATTATACCTGCTATTGTATAGTTTAATCAAACATACTTGGATACATGTTTTATATTCAATACTGAAAACGTATAAAGATTTGGTCCTAAAATGAAAGATTTTGTTTATTAAAATCTAATAAAGTGGTGAAGACTTCTGAAGGAAACAAGCTTTGATCCTTAGCTTCTTGTAAATCAGTATATCTGTACAAACATGACTTTGATTTCTTTCTATAAACTGACATTATTGTACAATTTACCATTCCTTACTTCCTAGTGTAACAGTGACTGGATCCATGTCCAGCATTTTATTAGCATAGTCAAGACAGACAAGGGTCAAAACCAGCAAACAACAACGTTAAGGGTAATTCAGAATCGTAGTCAAATAACAGGCGGGATATCAGAGGCAGGCAGCAGGAATCACAAATCCAGTACACAAGACACCTGTGATGGGCGTGACCCAGGTACAGGGCTTATGGGAAATTCCTGTGGAATCAAGAATGTCAGTGGCTGGTATCCATGATTGTTCCTCAGGGCTGTAGCCCTCCCAATCGACCAGGTATTGAAGTCGTCCACCCCAACGGCTTGAGTTCAGAATGGAACTGACTCTATAGGCCTCTTTGCCATTCACAATGATGGGAGGAGGCCCGGGGTCCCGGTCTCGTCCTGGCCCTCCCCTTTTTGAGGTTTGCCAACATGGTGTCTTTCCAGGTCTCCTCACTATGTTGCATCCAGGCATTTATGGTAGGTAACTCAGATGGTTCGCTGGACCAGGGGAAGAGAGGATGTTGGAAACCTAAGACACACTGGAATGGGCTAAGATTAGTAGCAGGTTTTCTGATAGAGTTTTGTGTGTATTCAGCCCACATCAAATTCAAATGTTATTGGTCACATAAATAATCATACACAGTATGACATGTAGTGAAATGCTTGTACGCCTGCTGACCCTGGGAAGAAAAAGTTATTTAATCATAACAATAAACAGTAGACGTAACCAGTAAAACAGTATACTGAAATCTAAAAGAAAAAAGAATGTAATATATCTATATAACAATATACAAACTAAATAAATACAATAGAGTGTTTATTGGTAATAACAGCATTGATGGATGTGCAAAGAAGATGTGCAAATGGAGCAAGCAGTATTTAAGAGTCCTACAGTGACAAAACGTTGTTGAGAGACTGTATGGCCTGAGGGAAGAAACTCCTCCTTAGTCTCTCAGTGTTGGTCTTCAGGGAGCGGAAGCGCAGTGTGAAGAGACTGTTGCTGGGATGGTTGAGGTCCTTCACGATCTTCCTGGCTTTGGTCCAGCACCGCTTGCTGTAGATTGTGAGCAGGTCAGGGAGCTTGGTACGGATAGTGCGTTCAGCTGATCGCACCACCCTCTGGAGAGCTTGTCTGTCCTGCACGGTGCTGTTCCTGAACCAGGTGGTGATGTTTGCCGTCAGGATGCTTTCTATGGTGCAGGAGTAACAGTTTCAAGTTCAAGTTCAAGTTTATTTATAAAGCGCTTTTCACAATGGTACATTGTTACAAAGCAGCTGTACAAATGACAGTGAACGCAATGACAATATACAGGAATGTGAGAATTAATGTTTAGCTTAATTGGCATACTTGGGTAACTGTAAAAATGCAATTACTAGACAGAATTTAAGACAACAGTTATGTGAAATATCAATGCTAATGTCAGCAGACTCCCTGCAAGCAAGCCAACAGGGTGACAGTGGCAAGGAACCAAAACTCCAGAGATTAATAAACAGAGAAAAAAACCTTGTGAGAACCCAGACTTGACAGGGAGGGCCTGTTCTCCTCTGGCACGCTAGAGCTACAGTCAGTTTTCATGACTTAAGACTTAAGATAGGCGGAGGTTACATTAAGGACTTACATAGTGTATGGGACAATTTGGATGTGATAAAGGAGTCGAGCGTTATGAGAAAGGATTTATAGGAGTGTTTCTGATAGCAGCTCTAGCAACAGTCTGCTGTTACAAAAAGCAATTTAGGCTGGTTATAAGGATGAGATTATGAGGACA
>JBAJNP010008660.1:0-19778 GCA_036877545.1 Yasuhikotakia modesta
AGCACCGGCAGATAGCAACTGAAGTGCCCTTGAGCAAGGCACCTAACCCCTGATTGCTCCCCAGGCGCTGCAGGGATAGCTGCCCACTGCTCTGGGTGTGTGTTCACGACTTGCAGTGTGTGTTCACTCCTCACGATGGATGGGTTAAATGCAGAGGTCACATTTCAGTTATGGGCAACTGTAACTGACAAGCACGTCACTTTCAGTTTTAACTGATCCATGTTTAAATTGCATCTTTGGGATAAAACATTTACCTCATTAAAGCAGCTTTCTTCTCAACTGATTAATGGTACTGTAACTGTGAGCATTTGAAACTAAAACACACCATCACAACATGACATGCTAATTGGCATTTTTAGCTGGAAGCAGGTGGGGTTTATAATTTAGGACAAGGAGAGACACTGATTTTAGAAAGCATTTGATTGGACAAAAATTTGTGTAGTACAAGATCAATAATTTTTATCCATTTTCCTTGTTTTGCAACCACTAACCACTACAGATATACTAATATCCTACACCGTTCAGTGGTTCTTTCCTAAATTAGTTTATTTTGACCACCACAATTTACTGAAAGCTCATATTTTAAGAGTAAAAGGGGGAAGACAAAAGTGTTGGGTCCAAGTATCAGATAAGATTCTCTGTGATAACAGCATTTCATGTTAAGATAAGATGAAAGAGAGAGAAAGAGAGAGAGAGAGAGAGAGAGATTTGTTTATTTTAATTTAACTGTCTACACTTATCAATTTCAATACCTTGATCTTTCTTACATGAGGATGGATCAAAGTTTATCATCACACTTGGACTTTTCAGTGGAAGTGATATTTTGCCTCACACATTACTTACTCAGGGAAAGGTCAATTCACCTACAATTTATTATTGATCGAGTCTCGTTTCGTGGAATCTACTGTACACAAAAATGAGCTCTGGAAAATCAATAGACATAAAGGTTAGATTAATTATGAACAGTGCTTTCTTAAACATAAAAAGTCCATTGGAGTTGCAGTACATGCATTAATATAAGAAAACCTTTATTTTAAGTTATTTTCAATTCAGCTAATGTTTATTCAATGGCTGACAAATATAAGAAATTCGGTAAATCATTAAACAAAGCCAGTGACAGTGAAATCCACTGTGCAAGCCCAGATTTGCCACTTTCTTATTGCTTGTTACGTTTATGCTGGCTTATTATTCATCTTCCAGGCAAGCGCACACACAAACACACACACTCACACACACTTGATCTGTGGCGCTTTTTGCGCTAAATATGCTCAGTGTTTTCCTCCCTTTTCCTCTCACAGATGCCTCTTTCATCATCAAAACCAAACCTGTGCCTCATAATTAATGCGAGGTCCAATTTCCTGAAGATTAAAGGCAAAACAATTAAAAGCAGAGGAGACGAGGGTGGTGGAAATTGAGGACAAAACACAGACAGGGGCCTTTTGTTTGCTTGTTTAGGGAATAGCTTTTGAGGTAATTTAAAAACAAATATTCCCCCAAAACAGGATAGTATTTAAATAAGTAAGGTATTACAATTTTGAAGGAAATCTGACAAGTGCTTGTTTGTTCAGAACCTAGTTACTACAGTTTCTACCTGCCGACGCTGAAATCAAACCAGCAACCTACTGACTGCAAGCCTGACTCACTAATCAGCGGGCCACAACTGCTCCTTACTTCGCAACTACTTATGTGAAAATCCTATATCCAATCACTTAGATATTTAAATACATACACCACAAAATATAAAGTATAATTTTGGCCTGTAGCTCAAACGGTGTTGAACAATTTAAGCACTGAATTTGAAGACTCTGGGTGAGAGGTTTGTTCACACGCTACAAAGTATGAGAAGAGACCATGATGGTGGGAGTCTTGTGGACAGAAGTTTGGCTCTTCTGAAATATGCTGCACAAAACGCTTTAGGAAAGCTTATTAAACCATTGAAAACAGATTGTGGACTGGGCATGCGCTCTCCCCCTGAGACTGAGGCATATGTGCGGGGAGACTGCTGGGATTGGCTGGAGCCATGAAGGTGGAAGATGAACACTGAAACATCTCATGCCTCCAGTCTCTGTTTAATTTTACAGTGACATTTACATCTGCTGCAACACGTAACAGACCTCAACAGGGTGGAGGGGGTGGGGGCGTAATACTTAAACTTTAGCTTCCTGCTATTTGCAATAGTACTGTACTCATGAAAAGAGAGTTAAATCACAATAATCACAATACCTGCAGGATACCCAGCAGCTCGCTGCCACACAGGGCTTACGCAAAACCTTTGGCAAACCTTTAGGGAAATACAGTATGCTAACAACATTGCCTTTGAATTTTCCATGATTAAGATAGAAAATAAAGAACACAATAACACTTGAAACCTCAAAAAATAATGAATTTTCCCCCCTTAACAGAGAATATGCTGTGCCAACGAAATGTCCTGGGAGGGCTAGTTAGGCATTAAACTTTCAGGTTTTCTCAGATCATGTTTATCAATGTCAACAGCTCCCTGAGTTCAGCATGTCTTCACAGGCCTGCATCAGAAATGCGGTTTTATATGCTGACAGTCAACATCCATGTTTCTGCTAACACATGCTCCCATAGCCTCTAAAGTGCACCGGGTTATCCCATCCAGTGTGTTAAATGATATATAAGCCTGGAGGAAGCAATTCTGCCTGTGTTCCATGGACTTTGAGTTATTCCCAAAAGAAAAGTATTTCCTTGGGCTTTAATCAGTACACACACACACACACACACACACACAAACACACACCACAATAAACTTTGCCACAGCCTAGCTCTGAGTGAAACTGGGTTCAAAGGTAATCATACAGTGCATATAAAGCCCTTGAATCAAGATACGAGGTGATTTTCTGAAGTAATTTTCCATTTGCATTAACGTAGCCTCATGTAAATGTATTTCCCCACTCGCATATTAGATTCCGATTCCCAGAACTACATGGGAGTTACTGTATTAAAGCGCTCCCAGTTTCCAGCTCTCATTAAAACTTCCTTCACTCTTGGGACTTATTGAATACATGATTCTGCTATTGTAAGACATAATGCAGAACAACCGCTAACAGAGAAAAGGAAAAAAAATGCATGTGTCAACACTTCCACATCAAGGAAAACATCCTCTGACAAGTTTACCCACAATGCATCGCTGTAGCTAATGAGGATGAGCAGCTAAGCCTTGAATTCTGTTGATCTCACACATCACGATGCCTCTCTAATTAAAGAGGTTCTCCGCCAGAAATATTGTGCTCCACAATCAGACTCCATCTGGATGGACCTGCACCACCAGAACCAATGATGGGGAACCGAAAAGACTAACAATGCTTTTGAAAAAATGGGCCACAGATGACTGTTTTTGTTAGCGTGTGCTCTGCCAACAATAGAGCGAACAAGAGAAGCATGTAGGTTCCAACAGTAACGCTCGCCATTTTTTTTTAAAACAATGCAGTAAAGTACAGTTTTAAGGCCAGTAAGAGACTGTTTTGCCACAGCAGTGCAGGTGTTGCAAAAAGTTAATTTTGGACTCTATAAACAGGCCGACAGATAAACAATCGATCATTCTGGAGCTCAGTGTGTTCCAACAGCGATTGAATTTATACTCACCCAAGAGGTTTCTCTAGTCGACTGGCCGGTGACCCCACAATTTCACCCAGCGTGCAGAACATCTGGCCAAGAAAGTCCTAAATGGGGGTCGCAAGCATAAGATGCAGTAAGACCCGTATAATATTCCACTAATCTTACAGCTTGGAACTCTTGTTATAGTAAGGAATCGAAAAGCAAAGACGTACTGATAGTTCAAGGGACTTCTGGGAGTGTGGACAGCCACGTTTACAACAGAGCACAGCGTGTAACAGAAAGCACAAAACACATATACAATACCAACCACACACAACGTCACACTGTTGAAGATGGTGGAAAAAACACAGGGTTGAATAGTGACATCTAAATGACTGTTGTGCATGCAGTGAGGTGAGATGAAAGTGTTGGGAACATGGGAAACATGTCAATAAAAAAATATCCAAATATATTTTATGATCATGTGATCATATACTGATTAACTTCTATGGATGGTTGTGCTTTTTGCATCCACATAAGAAAACATGCCAAAGCTGTCTGAAAAATACGATGTAAGGTTTACATAACAATTTGTTTTGTCGAAAAACTTCATTGTAGGCTTTAAAATGTGGATTCAAAAAGCTGTGACATAAATAGTTATAAATATAATTCTACATGAGGTCCATGACTAATACATCTACCTCAAATGCGGATCCAACTGTAAGAAAGATGAATTGAAATATCTAAGGCAATTTAACATTTGTCAATGCAATATACTGAAATTAACAACGTGACATGACTTTAAAATGACTTTACCTAAAAGGAGGCGAGTACACTCTTAAATATATTTGGATAATTTTTCTTTAACGAAACTGATTTGCATATCAATGTTTTCGTTCCGATTACATGAAGGTCACGCTACTTACATGTTTGGAAAGGTCAGGGCTTTTAGAGTCAACATCATATCTAAATTTAAAGTAGAAAGTAACGAAAAAGTCTTAAACTCATTGTCTGTGTGAGAACGGCTAGACAAACACTTAGTCATTAAAATATAAGCTAAAAAAGACATTTTAAAATGCAGCAACCAGCTAAATGGTCACCGGTTGATTATAGCTTCCTGTTCAGTTTAGTTAATTAATGCAAACGTTTTATTACAACATTATTTAATCATGTGCAATCAATGGCAATTTGTAAAATGGTGGTTTACATAATCCATTTGGGATATGAACAGCTGACACAAATGCAGACTATCACAAACACATTAGATGCATTAGAAATTGATTTGAGAATTTGGGTTTCCAAAGGAAGGGGTGTCTGAAGGTCACGTGTCACGTCTGAGGACACGCCTCAGAGGAATAAACTCACAAATCAAAGCGCAGGTTCTGCTTCTCCTCAAAGAAGTAGTCCAGGATGTACTTCCTGACGAAATCTGGGTTTAGCGTGTTGTCAATCACCTCTGTTCTCCCAAACTAGATTGTAGATTAGGGACGAGGGTGGGTGAGAAAGGGTCACAGAGAGAGAGAGAGAGAGAGCAATTAAAATAACATTAGATACAAGGTACAGAACAACATCAGGAAAACAAAAAATGGGAAATGGAAAAGATAGGGACAAAACACTGCAGAGAATTAAAGTACAAAATCGCAACTCCTATCACATACAGCATAATCCTCTCTGGTTTTATCTCAGTGTTGCTGTGGTTTCTCTTTGACTATCTGTCAGACACATCTAAAGCCAGAGGGCAGTGGTGGGGGGCAGGGGGTCCTGCTGAGGTGTGCGCTCTCGCTCGGAAAAGAGTGGCTCAATTGAACTCAGAGTCATTCCTACCAGCTCTAATTACAGCAGTGTGGCCCCTCATCAGCTCTGAAGATTGGTGACAATTAAGTCAGCTTAATTGGGGGGGTCCGAGCCAAACACTGACTTATATCCCTCAGAAACCCAGCTAGAGGTGCGGTACACCATCATTAACCCCTTTTTGCTTAGCTATAAAAAAGACAAAATAATTGGACAGGTCCCCTCCTTTTCTACTAGGGCTAAATGTGTTATAAATGAACTGAGGTGTGGTCCGTGTTACATAACCTACAAAAACAGTCTGTTTCCTTTAAGTGACAGTGTCAATGTTTATATTATTCTGCGTAACGTTTTAAATAACATGTTTGGTGTGCTTTTTTAGAAGATACATTCTCTGTGGTTGTTTCTACCCAAATATCTCCGTCTTTAAAAAGAACGGTTGGGTAACAGCAACCCAGCATACGTTCATTTTGCTTTGTCAAACAGTTCGTCCTGTCAGCATTTTACCCAACCATAGGTTAAAAACAACCCAGTATTTTAAGCCAAATCTGAAGATATGGAAGACCTTTGTTGCACTGTGAATTGTTTCTGTAACCCAACTTGGATTGGATGCAACAAAACCACCAAGTTTTTTTAAAAAATAAATTACCTTAAGAGTTCCTTTTGCAAAACCTTGTCAGAGTCTTATGCAAGAATTAGGTAACAACCTTAATTGCAGTATCCACAAAGAGCTTTCAAGCATCTAATGAATAAAACCTAATTAGACTCAAGCGGTCTAACTGCTGCGCTGGTAAAAATGAACCCATCAAACTGCTGTGTTAATTCCAAATCAACAAGCTAAGGCTATAAGGAGAACCTTAATTATTAGCAATTATTAGTAAATGTGTGGTACTGCAATAATCACATATAGTCTACAATATACAGCTGGCAGGACTGGAATATCATTTATTTTATTTTACTTTTAGAGCTGAAAAATCAACACAAAATAAACAAAATATTTGTTGATCGACAAAGCCTTGATTATGATAATGTCAAAGCATTATGGAATAAAATAAATGAATTTATACACTTAATAAAAGTAATACATTATATGGGTTGAAATACAGTAAGCTGATATGTAGCAAAGACATGAATCCCCTGGCCTAGGGGAAGAATTCTTACTGGTAAACAACATGAGCTAAGATTCTTAACTGACCTGCTTGTGACAGCACACACACACACACACACCTGCAACTGAAGGCAGTGACCCGCTCTGGCCAGGGCTGTCATATCATCAGACTACACACATAAGCCAATGTGAACTTAGCACAGCATTTGAGAACCACAAGATAACCCTCAGAATAAAGCTGTATTGTGTATTGTTGTGGCTGTACAAATATGTTTAGGAAACATTTTACAAGACCATATATGAATTTACCAGCAATTCAAATAAGTACTATATGAAATTTATTTTACACTGTTACACTGTTTACACTAAGTTAAATAATAATTGTAGCATTTTAAATCATTAAAAGTATTTACAATTTTGTAGCTTAAGTCAAAAAAAACATTGTACACTAACTGCAACAGCTACCTTAGACAAATCTCACCACCATAAGGCAATCCAAACATTTCATACAAATTGCTCCAGGATATGACATGCTGAGGTGAAGCTTTTGTCAGTAAGTGGCCCTTTCTCAGCGATTGCATGGACAGTGGGCGGGATTTCATGAAAGTGTTGAAGCCAATAAAAGCCCAAAGACCTTAGCAAGCCCCAAGACCTTTACACGAAATGAGTCAAAGCACAGAAAATGGAGGACAGTCTGTGGAACACAACAGCACATCTGTGTAGTTAGAGACACAAGGTGACAGTTAACAGAACCAGAACTAATGATTCCCTGCTGTTGTGAATGCAGCTGTGTGTGTGTGTGTGTGTGTGTGTGTGCTGCATTATTGAGTGTTAAATGGCAAAAGTGTCCCTCAACTGGACCAGAAGAATGAACTTTAACATAACAACATGGCCAGACGAACAAAACCTGTTTCCTGCTCATGTGATTCAGATATTGTTTAAATAGCGACATAACCAAATGCTTCTCAACAAATGCTATAATTACACAAACAATAACTCTTCATTCAGATCACTTGACTTCTTTAATAGCTTGTCTGTTCTGTTCACATTGAATACACAGCAGACGGCATATAAAAATAGACAACTGAAGTGCATAATGCCAGGATTTATTGTGGGGGTGAGCTGTCATCGCCTACATGCAAATGTACAAATATTGTGCAGGTGTATCAACACGCCCCCAGCTTACAGACTCACAAGAGCTTCTGTCTCTATATAAGATACTTTAATTCAGGAACTTTATGTTATTTGCTGTAATATTTTTCCATCTCAGATCAATACAGAAAGTATGTAGTTCACGCAAATATAAAGGACGCATCATTTAGTGACTTTCAATAAATAAAGCAAAGATTTGATTTGTATAAAGTCTGATCTTTAAACAAAGCTAGACAAGGTTTATCTATGTAGACAAAGAACTTTCAGTGTTTTAAGAAAGGCTATTGAATGACATGAAGGCATGTAAATAGTGACAATTTTAGATTTTTTACATTTATATTAACATTAAAATGTTTACAGTTTTGGTTATAAATGTTTACAGTGATATACTTGGTTATAAAATATCCCATGTGTGAGATAAAGCATTTTAATTAGGATTACAATATGCTTTTCAGTCATTTTTACTCTGTATTTAATTTGTATTTATAAGACAATTAGACGGTGAAATAAAATGAATTCAGAAAAAAAATGATTTTGCAACAGCAAATCTTCATTCCTGATTCATTAGCTAAAATTGGAAAGTACGGACACTGACTCATCGCTATAAGGGCACTGTTGGAGAAATAACAGTCGCCCAGTGCGACGGCTTGAGTCAGAACCCGCAGCTGCTGTACACACACACACAGAGTTTGGTGTTACTTGTTAGTGATAAGACACTGGAAGTGTTTTGATGGTGTAAAACAGACAGCGGTTTGACCGCAAAGGGCTGCAGGGAGGGTTGACATGCATGATTGGACAACAACACCAGAGATGAAACCATAGCAATGTAAGCTGGAGGACCATGTGTGTGTGTGTGTACAAACTCACCTCTCTCCACTGCTTGGTCTCCACGCCTTGAGTGTACAAGACACACACTGCGAAAATAAAAAAAAAATAGCAAAAATTACAGCCAATAGCAAAATAGCAAAACATATTTAACACAATAAAATCACAGACTACATGATAAAATGATTTTCCCTAGGTCATGACACATTACCATTCTGAATATTAGCTTGCCCCCATCGCCTCTTAAAAACAAGAGTAGGCGATTTTTCCAACAACATTTTGAACTAGTTGAATGTCTCTTCATATCCTAATAGCAATCATTAAGTAGTATAGTCAAAATATATGTATCTAAATATACATGTCTTCTGTGGAAGGCACAGCACTTTAAAGTGGCCAATCATTGCAGCTTTCCTGCTTACCTGTCAGACTATAAATGCGTTCATGGGTTGTTGAAGGTGAGGGTGTTGTTGAAGCGCTTTGGAAAGCGCTTTTAAGGTAGTGTGAGATCTTATGCTTTAAAATCTGTTGCTAGCCTCTTTGAAATTGCCTGTCCTACCTTTAAAATACTGAACAAAATTTTCAAATAACAAATTATTTTTACAATTTTTGTGTAGTGTAAAGTGCACATTTCATTTTTATAAAGGATTCATTTATTATATCCATTCTTCATAACACTTATTTAATAAAAGTAATACAGTTTTTGTATGTGTCTCTCCACCCATCTCATCTTGTTCTCCAATTTGCTCCTTTTCATCTCAATCCATCTCAGTTCATTTCAAAGAGTCTGTCTGGTGTTTGGTGAGCCGCACACAAGAGCTCATCAGAATCACACTGATGTTTAATGAGAGACGTGAGATTACAGAGAGAGTGGGGGAGGCTAATTAATGCACAAAGAGTGTAAAATAAAAAGACACAGAGCTTGGTTCATCCTCCACTGGTTATACTCACGTGGATCAGATTTGGAGAACGTGTCTCTGTCTAACAGATTCCTGGGGAGGAAGAAAGTCATGAGATCAGTACAATTTTGACAGGACGATTAAAGCTATCAGTGATGCGTTGATGTTTGAAGCCTTGTTGAAAGGCCTTTTGGCACATTCATTAAAATGGATTATTAGAATTCCTCAAAAGCTCAAAATATCAGGATAAAGGTTTAAGGAAACATGCAGTTTAGTATTGAGTGTAAATTTCTTTAAAAAAACACTAAGGGGCTTATCACACAATGTTTAACCATAACTTATTTCAAAACCTTGTTTTAAAATGATCACTAATTGAAATAAATCTGAAATTAAAAAAAAACTGCAAGTGTAGAGTGTTAAACCTTAAAACCTGAATACACAGAATTTTGATCCAGCCTAAAGTATGAACAGTGTGTAAAATCGAACAAAATAATCCAAACAAATCCAAAACAAAAGATGAACAAAAGATTGATAACAATGTCATGTATTCATATAGTCTACAAAACTAATAAGAATAGTCAACAAGTTTTACTGTGACTGAAGTATAGTGCAGTATAGTGTTTTAACAAATGTCTTGGAATATCTGTTAATTATTGTTTCAGTTTCTAAATACATAAAAGCTTGGTACACTTTTACCTAAAGATATATTTTAGTAATAATGATAATCAAACAACATATTCTTTTTATTGCTAAGGTACATGAAGCCTAAACATTTTGAAGGAATTCCACCAGCGATTCAGACCCTCAACAGACCTCACCAATGCTCTGGTGTCTCTAAACGTTTAATTTCAAATCCATGTCAAAGGCATTAATCTTCTGTTTCTGAGAAGGTTTTCCATTAGATGTTGGAACATGGATGCAGGGGTTTGTCCATCATTCGGACACAAGTGATGTCACTGAAGTCAGGCATTGATGCTGGGTGATGGTGCCTCTGGGATTCAGGTCTGGGCTTGTGAAGTCTTTTTACACCTGACTCAATAAACCAGGGCTGTTCCACTGAGGTCCTGTAAGACCACTTAAACCAGAGCTTAACTCGGTGGAAAACCTTTCCTATACTGACCTCCATTTATTTCTGTAACCGAAACGTTACTTTTTTGGCACACATTAATATACTAGCACAATGGGTCAACAATCTAGTCACGAAATCAAAGCCTTTCCTCTTAAAATCTGAACACAAGTGATCACGTTTTACTGCCAGGTGTAAACGGACATGTGTCACATGACCACATTGTAATACCAATGCAAACAGTGTTACAGTGTATTAAACTGTTATACAGCATCTTGACATTTTATCTGTGTATAATCAAACTGCATGGCTGGGACCGTCCCTATGTAAAACATTCAAACAGCTTTCTGTATGGAAAAGTTACCCAAAGATTTGTCCATTAAACTGATCTAAAGCCATACAGTGCTCTCCACATACGAAAGCACTCGATCTGCTAAGGTAAACTCAGATATTGATTCCAAAGCTGGAGTTTCACTTCTGTTGACGTGGCTCAGCTTCGCTCTCAGTGGCTGTCATCACACAAGAACGTCTAAATCAGAGATGGCATTTCTATTATGTGGTTCACACACACACGCTCACACACACACGCTCACACACACACAATCATGTAGATGAAAGCAGAATACCTGATCAGAGAGAAATGTGTGGTTATGGTATCACTAACAAGGCAGGTGTGATTACAGGCTTACATGCTTGCCTGCATACAAGGCATCTTGAAATGGCCTTAAACGTGTGCTTCACCTCGTCTACGGGTCTAGATGAATCTGCCTGTTCATAATCCTGCCATGTGCCTTAATCAACCGTGATTATATCCACAGCAAATGATAATTACAGTGTTGGCCAGAGACATGAGGAATACAGAAAACTGTATGACAGGAAGTTTTGCGGCCACTCAGTGTTATTTTCTGTTGTTTTTAATTTGCTTCCTAGTTTATTTTTTCTTTGTGTGTAGGAGTTAACAGTATTACATATTTGCACACCAGAAGAATTCTGCAATTGTCTTTTTGCTGTTGGTATTATTTTTGTAAACCAGCAAATGTCATTTCCATCTCATATTTTGTGTTGTTTTTGACAGCATTTAGTCACGATGGAAAAAAAAATGATTTGAAGTGAACATTTTTATAACAAAACAACAGACTCTTTTGTCTTGCTAATTTCAAATATAGCATTTAGTATGTGTGATTACTTTACACAATTAAATATTATCAGAATTGTTACATAATCTGACAATATTACAGTGTGCTAGAAAATGATACACAATAAAAATATTCTTCATACATAAAATTAACTTCATTTAATCATTTAACCATTTATACAGTAGCTACTACCAGATGTGAAGCCTCACAAGATAACAGAACGGTTCAGAAATCAGAACTTAGTTAGAATTGGTTTGCTGTCCTACAAACACTGATACTTCCTTCAGAATGTGTAAATCAATGTGGTTTTCTTATTTTATCTTTAACTCTTTCTAGATTTAAAATATGGAAATGAATCTTTCTGCTTTTCATAAACGTTGTTTACAGGCTAAATGCCAGTGAGGTTATTCCTTTCTTTGCAGAATAAATGCAGATGACAGATACATCTAAAAAAGTGATTAAACATTCTTCAATGATAACCATCTATAAAGCTCATTGCTTGTTGATGCTCTGAATATTTTACAGGTTTTAACACAAGGGAGAGATGCATCATTTGCACTGACAGCAATTTACATTGACAAAGTCAATAGAAATGTTTTCTTTTCTGTGAGAGTTTGTAACCTGAGGTGACGCAAGTAAAAAAGTTAAACCTTTCCGAAATGCTTGGCAACAGTTTCGCACACTTTTATCGCTGTTGGTGTTTCGTCAAATTTATTTGTGTTTACATAAAAAACCCTTCAAATGTGCATAAAAACCCCTTTAAACCAATCATGAGTGAAAACATGAGTGAAAACATGAGTGAAAACAAAGCCCGCATCGCCTCCGTCCTTTCCAAACAGACTCTGAGTTAAATGAATTTCCATGATAATGTGTGAAATGTTTGTGCCTGTGTCCAGAGAGCCTGTCAAAAGCATGAGGAAGCAGGTGTGATGATTACGTTTGTAAATTACGCTCTTTGCTTGGTGAGTTTAATTTCGGCTACTCATCCGCTCTCAACAGCCCCAAATTTAATTAACTTTAAACACTGTCCTCTGAATATCAAAGAGCCAATAATCAGCCAAATCTTCTCCGTTACGCTTGTTGAAAGACATTGTGAGTGCTAGACCCCAACCCCCCGCCCCCCATAAAAGTCCCTTTTAAGAAACAAGAAAACAAAGCCATGCTGGCTTTTAACTGTAGACAAGCAATCAAGACCAAATACAAAATTGAGGCTAAATAAATACATTTTTGAGACAAAATAACATTAAAAACCAGCTAATATACATTTCTGAGGAACACAGCTACAGCATTTCATTACGATACCTCAGCAAGTACTGACACTATGACAACAAATGGCATCATTAAATTATGTTTGTGTCTTTATTAACACACCTATTGAAAATCAGAATTAAATCGGCTACCATTCCCTCTTTCACTCCAGACTCTGAGGGTTTAATTCTAGCCTCCAACAGCTCCAGTATATAAAGCTGAGCCTGCTCTGAATGTAGCTGTGAGCCCCAGTATCTCCAGAGCAAGAAACAAGTCTGTCTATTTTGCCCCCACATATTCTTGTCTGTTCCTCGTTCTCCTGTAAAGTTTAGATATCTCACACCAGGGCCAGTTCAATTCTCATGACCCTGAGAAACGTGCTGTTGAGATCGACAGAGACTTCATTAAAGATTAATCAAAAATGTTGTTTCATTTCTAAAAAGGTTATAAGAGAGACGTGTGGGTGAGTTCAGCTTCTCCTGAAGAACTGAGTTCTTGAGGCAAAAAGAACAATTGTATATTTGGTGAGTGTGACACAGTCTGATCATGTCACAATCCAATAAAGGTTCAGCAGTTTCAGGATTTCAGGAAGACCAATGAGCAGTTTAATTTCTGAGGTCTAGGGTTGAGGTAAATGTAAGGTATTGATGTAAACACGTGCTAATGAATATAAATTAAAACAAAGAATATTATTATGTTTCTAAATTCATGGTTATGCTTATTGATGATGCTGCGCTCTTCACACATTTAAAATAACCCAGAATATTTACTCAACACAGAATCAAATGCTATCTTCACACCAGGACATTGGTGTCTTCTGGAGTCATTTAAAGGATTATATGTTTCAGCATGGGAATGTCAAAGTGGCAGTGTTATGCAGCGAGCTGCATGCGAAACCTGTGAGCTGGCATGCGAAATGAACGGCAGATTGTGTGCGAATCCCATGAGAGGATGCTACACGAGAAAAGTAGACTAGCACCAAAAGCGTCAACTGCAGCAGGAAGACAATAAAGGAAATGTTCTACAAGCTTCTCCCCACAAGAGAAGATACTGACTGCTTCAGAGAATATGCCAGCTCTATTTTCTTCAACCTTCTGCTTGAATTCACATATTTTATCTCTTCGGTCCTCTGCTTCCATATTTCTCCAACTATGTCTCTCTCAGTTTATCTCTCTCTCTCTCCCTCTTTCTGGCATCCAACTCCTGTCACTATGAGTGCCAAGCTCTTGATCTTTAAAAGACAGCGCTCACCCTCAGTAAATCAATGCCCTGGAGTCACAGTCCTCTATGTGTGTGTGTGTGTGTGTGTGTGTGTGTGTGTAAGCAGGCACTGACACTTGCATGAGAAATAGGCCACAACTGTCGGGTTCAGGAAGTTAAAATCCCATTCATTTATTCTACAGAGAAATTGATTTTTAACGATAACTGTAAAACCTTTAAAAGTGGAGCAATCGCAAGCTCTGGGGTTGTTAATTGATGGCATTTGCATCTGTTAAAGTCATCAGTCTGTGTTGCGACTTCATTTTACACATGCACTGTCCAATCAATAACAATCACAAAACTTTGGTTGTGTCTTAATTCAAACAAGTGTACATTTCATAACAGCATGTGGACGGTCAAAGCATTTAACAAAGCCTGAATTTGTGTTCACGATACTTGACTACAAAGAGAACTATGTAACAAAAAAGACACTTCATCAAATGAATCATGGAGACCTGACTAAACACTTTTATCACCAAACCAATAAAGATAGAGTTCCAGAATTAGAGGGTACTCTGTGTCACAATACCAAACCTTTTTCTCAATCTCCTATTAACAAAGCTTTGATGTTTTGATGTGTGGAATTAGCTTGCGCAGACAAGCCCACCCCCCACAGAGGCAATAATGTAATAAACTTCAGAATGAATGACAACAGGGTCTTCAGCTGAAGACCACCTTCAGGGGATCTTGCACATGATGTTTCTGGGGGTGTAAAATACCATCAAGGGACCAGCTAACACAGCCACAGATTTTAAGGTCGTCCTGTTAATTTGGCTTTGCATCAAATTCACAGATCATTTACACTACAGCCCATCAGCACTCGCACACAAATATAAAGATTTTCCAGGATAAGACTGTTATACAGACATTTATTCGTTCAAAACAAAAGATTTCACCAGTTTTATTTGTCTTTTCTAAAGATACTGCAAGCCTTCTGAATATGGTGGAATGTTATCACGATATTAAATTACACAGCTTATATTTTTAGCTACAGTATTGCATGAATTATTGTTTGTATTGTGCTTTGGCAAAACAGCACACAAACAAGCACATATGGAATACCACTCCTCAACAATTATACTGTACATATATAGTATCATATAAATAAACAGTATTATATAAAGGAAATGTACAATGTTTCATTACTACTAATTCAAATTTCCAAAGCCAGAGAAGTAAAAACGATCCAGATACAAACAGTGTTTTACAAAATTCCCCAAAAGGGGATTCAATGATAACTAAAGCTTCGCAGAATCCTCCAAAACAGGTTTAAAACGTTCCCAGGATGTTTCAGTGGTGGACGGATAACGTCTATGGAATCTCAAGTTTCCCTCAGAGTTGCGAAAGAACACAAAAACAAAGCCACTATCGCTTACAGATTCTGTTGGAAGAAATGTGTTTGGAAAACAGGGGAGGGATGTTCCTCCATGTTGGCCTTATTACAAATGTGACAGATTACTATCTGAGAACGCAGCCTCCAACTGACAGCAAACACACCCACAAACTCTGGACGTAATGCCTTCCTTTTTGTTTTCACACAGAACTGCAGTACAAGTGTGAGATTGGGGGGTGGGTGTGATGATAATTTCTTAAGTAGACAGTTGAAATAACTGTGGGAGGCTATGTTTTGCTCGCTCGGTTTGCTTCCTGTTTAAATTGTATTTTTATGCCCTTTTTCTCTCAGTGAGTTGTTCCCTTTAGGGAGTGGGCCATGTAATTAGCAATGATTAACTAAATGTCTAATGTGCATGTAATGACTCAAAGCTACCAAAAAATGACACTGAAATATTACACGGCTAATGGATTCCTAAAGATCATCTAAAACCGAGAGCAATGCGAACTCATAATGTTGTTTTGTGAGCTCTTTCGGAATCGCTAATCAAGTTTTGCTCTCCAGGAATCCTCCATTATGAACTGACTCAATTAAAAATCACCCCTGAAAACATTTTTACCTTGAGGTCATCTTTTGTCAGCCAATTTTTGCAGCTACTTCAGCAATCCAGGCAGACCAGGATGAGTCACTGAATGTGATGATTCCTTTGTGTAAAGAAAAAAATGAGCCTTAAAAATCTGTGATCGTGATTGTGCTTCACGTTTGCTGAAAACAATGGCTGCCATAAGTCAGCTGAGGTTATTTAACTCCCTTACTAGTCACAAAAACCCTTGAAAGTTCTCCTTCCCTCTATCGAGTGGCAGACCCGGTCATAGAGTAGGCGTCAATGTTTAGCATGAAGCGCTGGCCTGCTGCTCTGTAAAAATCACAAGATAAAATTCATATACAGTTACTGAAAAAATAAGGGCAACATATGATAATTTTACCTTTAAACAAGACTCAAAAAGGAATTAAAATCGCTAGGCTAAAGGATGTAAAATCTGAGCTCTGGGGTTGATCTGTAACATGAAACAGCCTTTTCCCGCCACAACCTTTCGCTTCTCTTCAACAGACGCCCGCTTGTAGCTCCCTGTAGTTTTAACACACACACCCCACAGAGAACACACACACACTGAAGATAAATCACCTTGTGAGACTAGTACAGTACTAGTACTACCAGGCGAGTAGCGCCCACTCCTGCCCTTAAAGTGTCTCCAATCAGCTCTATCACTCTTTCTCCCAACACCTGCTGTGCTGCGAAGTTAGTAAGTACTCAGACAGAGAGGACTGAACTTCATTCACTCCATTAGAGGGCTATTTTAGTCCCAGGGCTGGAGATAATGTCAGGTTCAGGTTTAGCCGACTGAGAGGGAAGCTGTTGGCTGGCCATACCTCAGAGATAGAACTCCATTTAAGGGGCGGAGCACTGATTCGACCCAGGGCAAAAGGCTCTGGGGGGTCTGTAATATAGAGTTGATTATAATACTCTCTGAATAACAGTCACCTTCAGCCCTCTGGTTGTTGAGTCGCCTCTTATCAGCAGGGTCTGTCACTTCCTGCTGTATCTATTCGCCACGTCTCTGCTTCCAGGAACCGAATGCTATTTCCTGCATACAGGTGCTTTTTGATTTTCACACACCAGTGGTTGTGCTGCACGTACCGCCTCACACGCGGTATATATGCGTTCCACTTGAGTGCATCAAGATTTTGTGTTAAACTCGAAGCCCCATTTGCAGCCGTCGCACAAGGTTGTTGGAAACATCAGAAAGGAAAATAAAGCTCTCCAAAATTGTTCAATGTTTGTTGTGAGCTCATTACAGCCCACAACTAGGAACATGTTGTACTAGGGCTTGGCAAGAAACATGGAGGATAATTTGACACAGGTCTTGCCACACATTATAAAACAGCTTTCTGACAGCTGGAGAATCAGTTCAAGGAACAAACAGAATTGTTTAGCAGCATGTGATGAGAAGAAAAACAGGGTGATATAAAATTATTATTTTTAAAAAGACAACAATAAACTTAAAACCACGATTAAAGTCAGAACTTAACACTGTGTTCTGACTAGACGCAACAAGTTTCAAGCAGTTTGTCTCCTCACACTGAAGCAGAAATGCTATGACATTATCAAACCAATCAAAATACATTTCATGTTCAAAGTCATAAAATGGCCCCCAAACTATTTTAAATAAATAAAATCAACTGACATTCTATTGATACATTAACTATTGGCAAAGCTTTTGAAAGGCTGCATCATCTACTACAGTAGCCCAAAGCAGTCACTGAGTAACTAACATATTCCTCCAGCTCAGTTAGATCAGGTGATAAAGTTATTTCAGAGGTGTTTTACATTTTAATGAAACAAAGAAACAGCAGTTTTTGAAAATAAAACTGGGTCCAATTTGTGGCCAATTTTGGACCAATAAGATTTCAGGGTAATCTGAAATCTTACAAATGTAACCAACAAATGGCCATGAAGCCTCATTTTTGACGCACATTTAAAAATAAATTAGTTGTCTATGAGCTTTCCTTTATTATGCCCAGAAACAATAAAATGCCATCAACCACAACAATTCCTAAGCACATGTTCTGGTTATACAATGGTTAAATGTATTAATAAATGTTCCTAAACTGTAAAACTCTCAACCTCTCCTTCCCCTGGCATCAAAAAGTGCTATAATGGGTTGCCATGACAACTTCAAAACTGATGTTATTACCGGACTATTGGATCTGTCAGAACCATGTCAGACATAAACCTGAGAGGAAGAGTGTGATATCTTAGCCAAGATATTTTTTAGAGTAAAAATGAAAAATATCAAAGTATGTGAAGCTTGTTTTTAGATGGAGAGATTGAT
This sequence comes from Yasuhikotakia modesta, assembly GCA_036877545.1. Classification (NCBI taxonomy): domain Eukaryota; kingdom Metazoa; phylum Chordata; class Actinopteri; order Cypriniformes; family Botiidae; genus Yasuhikotakia; species Yasuhikotakia modesta. Next base: position 18,265 of record JBAJNP010008660.1, read on the forward strand.
TGATTCTTTCACTCAGACAAATACAACATAAAAGCCAAGAACAATAAAAGTCAATGCCGTAACAAACAGGCTGTCCGAAGAGGCACCATCAGCACAATTAATGCTGTCAACGCCCTGTTTGTCAGTTCACATCGTCTGAACATAAATAACAGATGAATGCATCATAGCACAACAATTCACTTTCACTGCGACTTTTCAGACGCATTCAGCGACGCATTCACCCACACGTTCACAATAAAGTTCTTGACTTTCAGGCTTGGATGCAACCCACAGAAGATATCAACTTTTGAGATTCTACCATGCAAAAGATATACATACATAGAAGTGTGTTATACCCTGTGCCATATGGTGGTTTGTTTAATGCTATCATTCAAAATGATCTCTTTATTAGCATTTAGGATTAGAATTGATATCCAATGCTATAGCGCATAACTGATTATGTGTCCCAGGAACAGGTTTTCTGTCATGGGCAGTCTATTATAATGGATATTGGATAGACACAATTTGCTCCAACAACAATACAACCCCTTCAATCCCTGAAGCAATTATGCCTTAGATCTCAAGAGAGACCGGTGCGGTTATATCCTGTAGTTCAGAACATTTCAGTTAAAATGAATTTTGGTACACAAACTACTTCAAGGAAGACAATCTTATACTCAAGTCCAGTCATGTTTCCTCTGTTCTGGAAAACCTCTAGAGTCTGAAAGCTTTCGCTCGCTCTAGGCTTGGGAATTCTCTCATGTTCTGCATGCTAATACAGAGTTTTCCCCCACTTTGCAACCCAGATCAGAGTGATCAATCCCATGGTGCAATCTGCAGTGACTGGGGCTGTTGCCGTAAGGCCTAATTGGCTTTCATCCCTTTAATAAAAACTGGATGTGAGATGCAAACCGAACTGGAATCGATCTTGTTGCCCACACAGCATGCTTTTCCCACCCTCTGTTTAATTATTCACTGTGGCCAGCAGCCCCTTCAGGGCTTTTCCATGCAGTGTGTGAAATGTTAGAGGAAAGCTTGGGCATTGCAGGGTGTGTAACTGCAGAACTGTGACAGTCTCTCTCTCTCTGGGGGAAGAAAGTGACACCACATCACCAATATGTGAGACTAAGAGGAAGCAACATCTAATCTGTGTACTTTTTTTTTTTATCTTAAAATACTTTTTTCCAAGCTTAATATGCAGAGACAACTAAGTGATAAGCAAGCCTTATTTGTAGTTTGATTTTGCAAAAAGGGAAACTGTGTGCAGCGCTATCAAAACATTTTAGAATCCCAAACAAACAGACAACAACATTCATTTAACTAATGGTTTGAATCTGGCAAGACTATCTGCTTATCTGTACAATGTTGCTATGTGAGCACACTTGATACATTGAGTCTTAATAAAGGCAGATGCACTGACTTACACTGTATTTAAGGCATATATTTTAACAGTACACACGTTCCTGGGATGGAACCCACAACCTTTGCACTGCTAACACAATGCTCTACCAGTTGAGCTAATGGAACACTGACCC
>JBAJNP010008662.1:0-19766 GCA_036877545.1 Yasuhikotakia modesta
TGTGTGTGTTTGTGTGTGTGTGTGTCTGTGTGTGTCTCTGTGTGTGTGTCTCTGTGTGTGTCTCTGTGTGTGTGTCTCTGTGCGTGTGTGTGTGTGTTTGTGTCTGTGCGTGTGTCTGTGTGTGTGTCTGTGTGTGTCTCTGTGTGTGTGTCTCTGTGTGTATGTCTCTGTGTGTGTCTGTGTGTGTGTGTGTGTGTGTGTGTGTGTACGCGCAACAAAGCAGAAGCGCCCAGAGGTTTTTGTTTAACACGTAAACGTGTTGTGTTGCTAGGGGGCGGTTGGCATGGAAACCTTGGTTAGCTTGGTTGCATCACTCCAGAGAGTTAGCAGCACAGGTAGTTACGCCACAGACGTTACAGCGTGTTGTTCTGTTTATGAGTCTGCAGGTTTGCACGTTTTTGTTTGTTAGTTGCGCACAAACCGCCCGTGTTCGTCTGTCTCTGTTGTGCACGTGTCTAAGCGCCGGTACCATCTCAACTGCGTCTAACCGCACGAGGGGAACCACCATGGCGCCCTTTGTGGTCCCCTCTTACTTTCATGTGATGTGGTGCTACCCAGCACACATGGCGCAAGGCTGCTGCTTCCACTTCCTCTAATGGTGTGTTAGACACACACACACACAAAACCAGCCCCCAGTTCGGTCTCATCGACCCAACCTCACCAACCTCGTCCTCACCAGGAGTTTCAGAGTGACACACGTTCCTCATGACACCCGAACGCACACACATCAAACACAAACCCCAGACCTCTGACATCACACGCCAGTTTCCCGCCTGCCAGCGCATGACCTGCATCATTCAGTGTCGTCTGTGTCCCTGGTTACCTAGCAACACACCCTCATGAGTTACTTGGCAACTGACAGGATGCATCACAGAGGTAAATCTTGGTAAGAACTGGACAGTAGGATTATGATGTCATCAGTGATGTCATTTTTTTGTCATTGTGTAGAAGATCTAGACTTAAATAAACTATATTTTTAACCCTTTAACATCTAAACTTGATATTTGTTTAATCTGATCTTCAGCTATTATTATTCTCTAGTGTAAAACATGATGGATTGAAATGTTGGCACGTGTTTTATTAAGTTAAAAGCAGTAATATTGTTGTGTTTGGGTTGGTACACGTGGTCTAAGAATAAATAATCCACTAGTTGTTTGAGCAACCAACCACTTTCTCAACTGGTATTTGACTGGTGTATTTTTGGTGTGACCAGTATAAGTGGTTTTGGAAAGAAGGGAGATATTTTTCTTGTGGAATATGGCATTATCACGCTGTGTGTTTAACTAAATAACCTGTTTCGTTTTCTTCAGTTTATCTGTTCTAATCTGAGCATCTTGGCATTCGGACTGTAGCCAGGTCTGCGGCAACACCATCATTCAGGAAACGTTGCCGCAGCGTTTTGCTTTATAGGAAGAGTCTAGTCTAATTTGTGGTTGGTTGTACGTCGTCACCGTGTCACCACACTAGGATCAACCAAACTGCACCCACACACACTAAACACACACGTTGTCATGGGCCACAATGAGAAAGTTGTGTAGAAAACAAACATGGCTGCCAGTTTGTGTGTGTGAGTGTGTAAATCGCCTAAAAAGACTCAAATGGTGGGAGTTTGTGCACTGAGCAGTTTTCCAGGTTTTGTGTATCTGTTGCTGTGGTGAATGACAGGGTTTGGCCGTCGTAAGGGCAGGACTGCTGTTGCCAGTAGCGTTGCGTGTTAAGAGTTTATTTAGACGGAGAGGTCGGGGAGGAAGCTGAGCAAGCCGTTGAGAGGTTATGTTCGGAACAAGTGGGTGTGTGTTTTTGTTGCAGGAGATGGATGGATTGGTTTATAAATGAAGGAAAACGTTGTATATGCGTCGTCAGGGGTTGTCGCTAACGTCATGATCTCACCGCGGTTGTGTGCGGTGACGTTTCTGGCACCTGCGATGGGAACGTCCCTCGATGCATTTCCTGCGTCGTTCACATTTTCCTTGTTTATGGGAGATGGTTTGTTTTGGTTTTTAGGCATCCGTGGGCAAGTTTGACCGGTGAGGTCGCAGGCTTGGCCAGGAAAGAGTTTGAGAAAACACTAAAGAAAGGGAGGAGGGTTTAAATGAATCGTGTCGTTTTCCTGAGAACTAAACCCAGGACTTTTGTGTTGCCCCTCTGTGCTTTACCTTTGTGAGTGTTTCTTGTAAAAATGGCCGCCACAGATAATTGAAATATGTGTGTGAGAGTGTGTGTGTGAGAGTGTTTATGGTGTGTGTGTGTGTGTGTGTGTATGTAAGAGTGTGTGTGAGTGTGTGCGTGTATGTGAGAGTGTGTTTTTATGGTGTGTGTGTGAGTGTGTTTATGGTGTGTGTGTGAGTGTGTTTATGGTGTGTGTGTGTTTATGGTGTGAGTGTGTGTATGTGAGAGTGTGTTTTTATGGTGTGTGTGTGTGTTTATGGTGTGAATGTGTGTATGTGAGAGTGTGTGTGTGTTTATGGTGTGTGTGTGAGTGTGTTTATGGTGTGTGTGTATGGAGTGATAACTCAGCAGAGCCCGAGCCTTGCGTGAGCAGCGAGCGTGTGAACTTTCAACCCTGGCAACCGTTGCTGAAGGTTTGGGCTGCGGAGCGAGAGAGGAGCACAGATACAGACAGAGGGAGAAAGAGAGAGAGGGTTTGGTTACACAGGGATGTGGTGTTTGGTAATGAAGAACAGCAGGGAAGCGAGCGGCCGGAGAAACTGCCAAGAAAAGAGGGAGTTCGCATTTCAGCTGCATTTTCCATTTCAGCGTGCGGTCGAGCACATTTCCAGCGCAGGGAGAGTCCGGGAACGCGTCTCTTTATCTGCCTCTCTCCGTTTCGTGCCGTGAGGTGATTTACAGTGAAAAATAAGAGGTCCAGTCGATTCAACTCCTGCCAAAGCTGCAACGTTTGCAGTGAAAAATGTGACGGCTTATCAGACCTTCTGAAGAAACTGGAGGGTGGGAAAAAAAATGCGCTGGTTGTTTTTACAACCGCTTTCATTCGCCCCACCAAAAATATTACAGTTATTTTTGGCTACATATGAGTAAAACAATTAGAGCACAACTGAGATATTTTTTCTTTTGTTTTTAAATATTTTAAGCACAAAAGTCTGATGCAGTTAATGACACAAGCTTTGGAAAACACATACATTTATAAACGCATAGATTTATAAACACATTTATAAACGGTTTTGGCTAAACACAAGATGGTGAGTTTGTGGCTCAGTTGTTTATCAATCTATTCTAACTAACATTCCTACAGGTTTAACCAACTAAACAGCATTACCATGGCATCAGAAAACCAAACACTAAAGTTTGCAGAAGACAAAGCACATAGAGGAAGAGAGGAAAACAGAAGAGATGGGAAAGACTGGATTGTTTAGTTGGCAAAGAAACACAGGACCGATGCACAACAGATACCTGGAGCAATATTCATGTATCTATCTATCCATCTATCTCTCGTCTCTTTCTCTCTGTCTCTCTCTCTCTCTGTATATCTGAAGCTGCTAAAATCTCCTCCATGCAGTGATGCACACAATAATAATGTAAATTATTATTGGTGTTATTATAGACCTGTCCCATCCGTTTTACTCTCTTTGACCCAGAAACACTTTTTAAATCTTATCCACTGAAGTAAAAAGGAAACATATTTTAGAAACGTTTCCAATATTTTCATTTAATTGTTGACTGAGACGTTTTGCTTTCGACCCAGAAAGGCGGTTTAAATTGTTTTCCTGGACTTAAAATAATGGAGCAGCAAACATTTGTGTTTACAGAAATGAAGTTTGCTGATGTTGTAGAAATAATTTAGTGTGTCTGTGATTCTCATTTCACAGTTGGATATAAACTGGATGTAAACATCAGATCAGAGCAGTTATACTGTCTGCCAGCGGATTAAACGAAACCTAAACTGATAATTTAAACTGATCCGTGTCCCAGCAGCCCGTGTGAGGGGTCAGGCCAGAGGTCAGAGATGTTTGTGGTCCATGTTTGAGATGATCTGAGATGATTGAGACACTGGTGGAGATATTTTCTGTAGAATTAATCGAGAGAGGAGTGATTTTGGTAACATTTAAACTCTGTAACTCTCTCTCTCATACATGTGTGTGTTCTGCAGTTTTTTTGCATTATTTATGAACCACATGTTCTGCTAAATTTACAGATGTAAACTTTTAATAAGGCCCAGTTAGACAAAACATTCACAGCAATTCAGTACCGGCGCTGTGTGTGAGTGTCTGTGAGTGTGTGTGTGTGTGTGTGTGAAACAAAACTCTGATATCACAATTTTACATCTCTTCATATCTTCAAGTCGTAACGTGTCTCTCACCGCAGAGAGAATGTTGAAAATCAGAGGTTTTCCAATGTTATAAAAAGACAATGGCTCAATTCAGCAAAGGAGATTCAAAGACCTTCAAATCCCTGTGGGTGTGTGTGTTTATGTTCTGATGTGTGTAAATCTACATTGTGTCTTTGTCATTAGTTGTATTGTAACAGAAGATGTACGTTCGCACAACATCTGTGAATCCTGCAGGCGAGTGTTTTACGATGTTATATCTGTTGAGTGTGTTTGATCAGTTTGCTGTAGACACGTTTAACTGCAGCGTGTCGTGTGTAGACCTTACCAGAAAGTCCCGAGATTTAAATGAAGGAAGCGTTAGGCTGTTAAAACGCAGATCAAGCGATGTTGACATCCGACAGGAGAGTGTTAACGGTAAATTTGTTGCTACATGCAGAGAAAGAATGTTTTCAAAGAAAGCAAGAAAACTGGTTTACTTTTACGATGAAAACGTTAAGTATGTGTCTGTACGTAATGTGACGATGTTTGTTGTTTTTGCTGTGTGTCACATTTTAGGTTTTTGAGGAGGGAACAGTCATTGTTCTTACAGATGAGCGGTTGTAGTGTTTAGTAAGAAAAGGCCGGAATATTCTCCAGTTAGTTAATAGGATTCAGGTGTTGTTAAGTATTCAGCCGCACTCAGCACGCGAGGTTATTAAACCACCAGCCAAAACAGAGGGTTTCTCTCTCTCTCTCTCTCTCTCTCTCTGTTGAGGGTTCGAGTAAGGAGTAACTAAGGGTGCAGGATCCTAAGTACTGGACCTGTGGAGGTTAAAATGAAACCATACCATTGTCAACTTCTACTGTTTAACAGGAAGCTTTAAACTCTTGGTTCCTGTTTGTACACAAAACTTAAAAGGACACAAAGTGTGTCGCTCGTAACACGTGTGTCGCTGAAACTCTGGGTTTTAGTCACCGTTGCAGCTTCTGTTTGCCTTTCAAACATCGTTCAGCCTCTGCTTTTCAATTTCCAATAAATTCTTAATAATGTTGCTTTTAATAATCATAGTTTGCTTTATAGCATGGTGGAACACAAGAGATGAACGATATGAGTTCACTGGTGAAGCTTTTGGGCCCGGTTCTGGGCGTTTCAGCGACCCGATCCCCCTTCGCACCCGGGCACCCGTTCTCCTCAGTGGCACACAGAAGTGGTAAATAAAGGGCTCAGATGTTGCGGTTTAGATCTCGGAGCACCACAAACTAAAGACATGAACGTCAGAAATGAGGGAAAGAACGTTTCTGTGGTTCCACCGAGAGCCCATGTGTGAGGAATTACTGCTGTGGCAGACGAACAGACGGTAATTGATTGACGGTTCGGATTAGCATTAGCGGGAGTGTACACGTATGTTGTGTGCTGTGTTTTTCCCAATCCGGACCTTGTTTCCGTCAGGCTTCCCTGGAAAGGTCAGAGAGGACGGAGGCATCCGTGAACAAGAGGTGAATCACGGTGACTTAATTTTCCACATCCTCCGTCTTTAATAACAGGCCAGATATTCTTATGAAAGGCTGGGGTTTTAAATTCTGAGGCAGAACAAACTGCACGTCCAACCGGCCAACGGCTGCCAGCGTTTGACGCACCCGCCAAGAACTTCCAGGGGTTCAGCAAAACCAAACTCTCTTTTTCTCTCTCTCTTTAGCTGCAGAGAACTAGCGAGGGGAGCGATGGGGCCAAGCAGTAATTTAGCCTGTATGTTCTGTCTGTTTTTCCCATCAAAACTCTTGTTCTGTGCAGTTTTTTCTTTGATGTGGTCACAGAGTTTGTATTACACCCCATTTTCTTCTCCAGTGGGACCCTGCCGTGAACGTCCACCGAACTTTATCTGTCGACGTCTTTCTCGTCTGCAGTTTAACCGGCGGTCTGATTACCGTGTCTGTCTCTAAAGTGGGTTGGTTTTATTCTCTGATTTTTCCCTGCTAGCTAATCTCTCAACATCTGCGTCCTGTGGGGATATAGTTTTGGTCCCCAGTCGTCATTTGCTGAGGGTTTCTGATACACAGCATTTGATAAGGTCTAGAAATAGCTTTGCATCTGCGCTGGTCCGAAAGGAAATGGTTTCGTAAGCCGCACCCACCGGCTTATGCTAACTCAAACTTAGCCTGGAACACAGCCCAGAAAACCCTCAACCGACGAACGCACATCGCATGACGGAAAACCAGGAGGATCCGTTGGTTTAGCATTAAGAAAGAAAATAATCCACATTTCCATGTTACTTAAAGGGCAAAATTGTGCAAAACAATTAAGAAGTTGGGCAAACTGCTGGAAATGTGTGTCTGTGTTTGTCATATTGATGTCAGAGATTGTTTTGTACAGCAGAGTGATTCTCGGCCCTTCTAGAAAACTCTGTCCTTTGTTTTTCAGGCGTAACACACACAGTGTGTAAAGTGAGTGTTGATGTGTTTGTGTGTTCAGACGTGAAGGTGAAGTTGGTGAGAAAATGTGTGCAGAGTAAAAGTTTCTCTCTCTTTCTCTCATTTTCTCCTGAGTGCTGAGCTTTAAGATTGACCTCAGAGTTTCCCTCAGTTTAAAGCTTTATTCCAAATACTCAGATTTAAACTCTGTGTCAGAGTTTATATAAGGTTTCAGTTTTAGCGCTTGCCACAGGTTTTACCTCTCAGGTGGTTTTGTTTAAAATGTGAGTCTGCAGTATTTTGGTGTAATTTAAGGGCTGTCTGTATTTAAACAACTGTTAACACAGACCCTCAGATAATTGTTAAAAGAAATCTTAGCTAATGAACACCGTTTCACTGACTAGCACCTCATAAATGCTCTTGGTTTTTAAACACATGTCTTGTTTGGTGGATGTTGAGAACTTGACTGTTTATGAAGAAATATCATGAAGACATTGTTGATACTTAAAAAATACATTTGCCTTGATGTTAGCATGATGCTCTCATGCTAAGAACATCAGAGGAACATCAGATAATCCTTCTTCTGTGTTGTCTCCTCGTACAGCCACAATCAAGAAGACAGGAGGAGGGTGGCTCAGCGACCGGTCCGGGGCGTTTGGAGGGAACGGACAGGCCGTCACCAGTCTGGATGGAGTCAGTTTCTCAGAAGGGGATTTGCTGTTGCAGGTAACGCAAACATCAGGAAAGCAGATCCCTGTAGAGATCACCTTTATGTTTACACACACCACACCTGCCCCAATTTAACTCCTATAAACACCTCACACCTCATTTCCCGCACAAAATGGCTCTCTGCTCACGTGAGATAAGAATCACCGTCTCCTCATGCTTTTTTCGTCACGCCACGGCGATGAATAAACAGTGTGAACAGGTCTGAGCTGGTTTGGTGGTCTCAGCTGGTCTTTCAGTTGGTTTAGGGGGGCTTAGGTACTTTCCAGCTGGTCAGACTGGGATACAGCTAAATTACCAGCTAACCAGTCTCTGAAATGTTCGTGTCTTAGTCATTGAAAGAGAGAAGAGAGTTTAGATGACATTTCAGATGTTTTAGCTGCTGTCATGCCTGAAGACATGGACTGAAGTTTGAGTGATGTTGATTCTCTAACGTTATCTTTTCATTGTGAACTATCACATCGCTTTCCACCTACAAATACTGTGGGTTTCCTTTTCAGCCAGATTGCGCTCTTTCTCTCTCTCTCCCTCTTTTTCTCCCTCTCTCTCTCTCTTTCTATTGTTTGTGGGCTGTTGGTTCCTGTGCGTGACTGGAACCGATGTTCCCCCCGTCTGTTGTCATATTCAACACTTTAACAAAAGACCGGCTAATTATGGGATGTTGACCGAGGAAAAAAGATATAAATGAAATAAAAAGAAAAAGTGGTTCCTTTATAACCCACATACACACACACACACACCACATCCAATCATCTCCAGATCTCATGTCTGATTTGAAATATTACATTCATAACTGTGATGTTTTCTCTGTCTGCTGTGTTCTCAGGCTCTCAGTGGGTTCGTGTTGGTGGTCACCGCAGAAGGTTACGTCTTCTACTCGTCTCCAACCATACAGGACTACCTGGGCTTTCATCAGGTGAGCCTTCAAACTCAAATAAACTCAAACTTAGTAAAGGTAAAAGTAGCTGGTGAACTTTAAACAGTCAGTCGTCATTTTTGCGTAGCTGTCAGATCTTCTAAGGAGGGCACTTAGCTGAGCACATTTGTGTCGTTCGATTACAGCAGCCGACGCGTTGCAAACATCCTTGCCCTGGAGGAAGATTTATCGCATTCGCAAACGTTTAGCGTGAAGTAACATTTTGTCATTCGTTTCTCTTGTCGTTTGCGTGATCTGTCAACAGGCTCTGATTTGGGTCACGGTGAGAGTTCTGTAACCTCGAAGCCAGCAGCGTTTTTCATAACTTACATTCACAATGTGATGAAAGGTGCAGGTTCGATTGCTTATTTGCGAGGTGTTGGGTTACTGGGCACCATAACAATGCAAAATCAAAACTGAGATTTAATCTCTCCATTGTTTTCTTAGACAGCGAAGAGATTCAGTCGAGAGCAACTGGAGACTTCTGCTTAAATCTTGTTTCTCTCAAGTCAAAAATATGAGGATTTTAAACGAGATACATTTAATTAATGCAATTTACATTCATTTTTACTGAATGGTGAATTTTGACTGTATGGTAAGAGAAGATTTAGTTTAATAATAGTTTTAAAAGCTCTGTGTTGTTAGAAAATTGCCGTTTCATCCTTGTCCGGTTTCAAAGGCTTATTCAAATTTAAGCTAATATTTGCAAATGCTGGGAGATTAAATGTTTTTTTAAAGTCTGGATGTGAGTGTATCTGAGTTCAGTTTTGTTTATATAAGAGATGAAGCTTAGAGGAGATCTTCAGAGACAATTGAAATGTTTGGACACTTCATAAAAAACCTGAAAAACCTGCTGGTTTTACAGACACACACACAGACACACACTTACTCACAGACACACACACTTACACACAGACACACACACACACTCACAGACACACACACTTACACCCAGACACACACACTCACTCACAGACACACACACTTATACACAACACACAGACACACACACTCACTCACAGACACACACCCCTTAAATGTATTGCTAAGTCAACAATTTGTTAAGATTTTCAAAGTCACAAAACATCACACAGTATGGATTTCACAGTGTGTTTAAAAACGGTTTGATATGTGTGAGAACTTGTGTTGTTTCCAGCATGAGGAAGAAAAGGACATTTTAACACATTATGTAATAGTTTGGCGTGTAGTTTTTCCAAGAGAGAATTAGTTTCGGCTGTTATATATTATCCAAACATCACTGTGTGAGACTTTGCACATGAGTTCTGAGTGGTCAGTGTGTTTTGTATTATTATTATTAATAATATTATTAATAATTATTATTACAGTGTTTGTATAAGCGTTGGTGGTGTCTTACAGACCACCTGCAGTAGTTGTTGCACGCAGCACGAGAGAAGCTGTTTTCATTGGCCACCGAGGATCTGAAAGCAAAAAACAGGCCAAACTCAACAAAGACAAGCTGCCAGGCCACCAGAGGGCGTCATATGCATCCTGATGTACAGTAAATACAACCACAGAGAGGAATATGCTGGAGATATTATAAGCGCAGAAGGAAATGTTATTGCTCATATGTATCATAGCTCTTCAGTGTTGTCTCGTGTGGAGAGCATCATTTTGGGTTTGAAGTAGTTGCTGAAAAATGTTGAATTTAAAACATATTGCAAACTTTGGCAAATCTGAGCACGGTTTGATATTGTTGAGAACTTTGAAAGTGAGACGTGAGATCTGAGGCAATTTAAAGAAACACAGTTTAATCCAGTCGTTTAAACACAATGACTGCTGCATTTTATACTTCCTTCAGGACTTTGAAACACTTGCACACCTACATTTTCAGGAAGGCAATTTTGTGATTGAATTCTGTGCCATAAGTTTTCATTTCATCTCCAGAGAGGAGACAGATGATCTGAAGATTATAACTGTTGGTGTGTTTGTTTTGTAATTAGAAGGTAACCTAACATGACTCCTGTGATCTTTCTCAAAAGTTAAAAACATTTGTCCAGACTTCAGTTTTGAAGTGAGAAATCGTGTAGAAACCAGGTTGTGATGTTTGAGAAGGTTTAAGTTTCATCTTTGGCTTCTCCACAGTCGGATGTGGTCCACCAGAGTGTGTTTGAGCTCATCCACACGGACGACCGCGCCATGTTTCGGAGGCAACTTCATTTCGCCCTCAATCCCTCGTCCGACGACGGACCTGAAGGTTAGTAGAAACTTCCTCTCTGTGATTCCAAGAAGGTTCTGCGAGTTTGTTTTGAGGTATTGTGAGCTCCTCGTGGATGCCAGCCGTGAATGTTTAGTGAATGAGTAGATCCCTTTTGTTGTCGTTGCTGAATTAGGAACGTATGTTCTCAGATTTATTAAACAGAGCGTTGTATGAACCGATGGTGAGTCACATACGGTTTCTTCACTGTTGTTTTTGTCTTCGGTTTGGCTCAACCAATCGATCTTCAGGAATGCAGAACAGCAGTGACATCACCAGAGACATGGTCAACTACAATCCTCAACACATCCCGCCGGAAAACTCCTCCTTCCTGGAACGCAGCTTCTGTTGTCGCTTCCGTTGTCTCCTTGACAACTCGTCAGGCTTCCTGGTAAAATCTCCAGAACTGATTTTTTGGGAGGAACCCTTCTAAGACTCAACAGTGTTTGATGTTCTGTGTTTGGATAAAAACATCTGCAGATGGTTTTTACACATAATATCTGATCCTTACATTATTTTTCCTGTCTCAAAGGCTCTGAACTTCCAGGGAAGGCTGAAATATCTCCACGGACAAAACAAGATGGCGGAGGACGGGACGATGGCCCACTCTCAGTTGGCTCTTTTCGTCATAGCCACGCCCCTCCAGCCGCCCTCCATCTTGGAAATCAGAAGCAAGACTTTGCTCTTCCAAACCAAACACAAGCTGGACTTCACACCCATGGGCATCGACACAAGGTCAGGCATCAGATGGAGTTAATATAAACAGTATCTACACCATAATGAGTTCCCTTTTGGGATAATTAGTTAAAAAAACATTGTACGCATTGTTTTAACTTAGCAAGACATGCGTAATTTATGTATTTAAATAGTTCACAAAGTGACACCATAGAAATTCCAGAGAAATTTGGTTGTTTTGGGAACACAAGGGATGGAAAAGCAGATTTTTGATTTGCAAATGAAATGAGCAGCGTGGATGGAAAGCAGTTGTGAAGGTTTTTTCCGTCCGGCAGGGGGAAGGTGGTTTTGGGGTACACAGAGATTGAGCTCTGCATGAGAGGCTCCGGCTATCAGTTCATTCACGCAGCCGACATGATGTACTGCGCAGACAACCACATCAGAAGTGAGTTACGCCCCCTGCTAACAATTTAAACCTCTCGGTAACGTTTACAGTTACCAAAACCTGTTATTTGTGTTATTGTATAAGTGTTTTTTTGAACGTTTTAGGGCTTTTCAAAGCATTATTTTTTGGGCATCATATTAAAATGTCATTCAAACTTTTTTAATTCTGTATGGATTAAGTTTTTGATATGACATATGTAATGTTTAACTAATGTCACTGCAAAAGTGTTTTGATAACTTTAAGAGAATGTTAGCTAACTAACATTTCCTGTGTGTTGAGTCAAAACTTGATAAACTCTCAAATCAAATCTTTCTGCATAAAGTTTGTGGACTTGCTATGTAACTAGCGTGTTAACATATCTAGTGTATGATACTTTTTAGCAAGCGGTTTAAAGTTTATCTTCCTCTCTTTTGCTTCTCACAGTGATAAAGACAGGAGAGAGCGGTCTAACCGTCTTCAGACTGCTCTCAAAAGGAGGTACGTGGATCTGGGTACAGGCGAACGCTAGGTTGGTCTACAAAGGAGGGCGTCCCGATTTCATCATCGCCCGACAGAGAGCGTTAACGTAAGTAAAACCTGGACTTCTAATCTGCAGGTTTTCTTCTTGATTGTCATCTCTTTGCGTTTCTAAATGCTACAATGTCTGTTTTTTTAGCAATGAGGAAGGCGAAGAGCATCTTCGTCAAAGGAAGTTGCAGCTCCCCTTCAACTGCGCCACCGGTGAGGGTGTTCTGTATGAAATCGGACCCACCCTGGACGTCACAGACATTCAGAATCAAAACAAAGGTCCGAAGATACGCAAACCTTCGTCTTTGGACCCAAATTCTCTGCTTGGATCCATGCTGAAGCAAGACCACACCGTGTACAACAACAGCGACCCCAACTCTCAGTTCGACATGGACAAAGCTTTCCGGGACAGCCATGCCCTACTCACGATTCCTGGAAACCCGTGGCAGCCGTCTCCGCCGCACACAATGGCTGCGATAAAGGAGGAAACCATGGTGAAGGACATGATGGAGACCCTGCACCAGATCATGGGGGACAGCACGCTTTGCGACGACCTGCAGGATCTAGACGTGGACAGTTTCGAGCTGAAGGAGTGGGAGAACACCTTGCGGAGGCTGAGCTACAACAACGACATGGAGCTAAACGACATCATCGCCAACGACATCTTGTCTTATGTAGAAGAAGCGCTTTTCAACGACAACGGCGCTCAGATGCCCGAGCAGCTGAAGGCCCAACAGGGGCCCTTGGTTGAGGTTCCCGAGTGCCTCTCAGAGATGGAGTTACAGAATTCCATAACTGCTAACCAAGGATTCAACTGTCAGCCGGGAATGTTGACCGGATCATCTGGTCAGGGTGGATTTATCGGAATGAGTATTCAAGAGGGCATGGATACCGGGAGCCCGGGGCAAGGAATGGCGAAATTGACCCACATGGGCCCAGAGATACCAGTACCACAGCCAATGATACACAACAACACATTTGTTCAGTCATTTGGACCGGATCGGAAGCCCCAACAGATGCCAGGAAACAATCACATCGTGTTTAACTCTTCAAATGCAATGCCCTGTAGCCAGCAGCTCACTGGCTCCAGAGAGAACGGACTCGTGCCTCGCAGTCAGAGGAACCTGCAGGGTGGGAACCAGCCACTGTTGCAGGGTAACTCCGTCCAGCCAATGGCGTTCCTCAATCAGAACTCTCTGCCCCAACAGCAGTCCATTAATCCGAACCCTCAGTGGGTGCCTTCTGTGTCCGACTGCAACAATATTGTGAATAACCGAGTGGACGTTTGTGTTTTAGAAACTGGACTGCAACCGGCCCCCACCAATCACATACAGGGGCAGTTTTCTCTTCATACTCAAAACCCAGGATTACCCGCCTGGCAGATGTCCAAGTTGACCTCACAGCAGATCCCTGAATCCCTGTCCGGCAGCCGTCAGAACATGACCGGCCTCTATGGCCAGGTTACAGACTTCCAGGGCAACACTTTTAGACCGCTAACGCAGCGGACCAACGCACAAACATTTGGTTCTGGTTTCCTGCCACAGACGACCGCTAACAACGTCTATCCCCGACAAGGAGACGTGAGTAACAGCGGGACACACCGCCAGACCGCCAATAGCTGTATGTTTGTGAGCGCCTCTCAACCCACCGTCAACGGGCTGCAGTACCCCTCTGTGGATCAGAGGACTTCAATGCCAAACTGCCAGAGGGCTAAGAGTCAGAACCAGAGTCCAACACAAGCGTTGTGCTACTTCCAGACACAGCCCAGCGAATCGGTCGTGGGCTCGTCTGCCATAACTCAAGATGACGTCAACATCAGCCCCGTGTCCTGTCAGGTCCAGCTGGGGTTGAACTCAGAGAACATCATTGCTCAGCAGTATCTCTCCTGCAATGGCCAGACTCAGGTAAACGCTAATGTGATCAGATGTAATTATACCTGTAAACCAGCGTGCCTAGACTCAAACACCACGGCACCAGGTGTGGTCTGCATCTATTTTTAGACGTTTTATAATTTGTGGAAATAATCGAACATCCCTGTTCTCACCGCAGGCACAATGTGTCAGCGCTCATCCAGGGTTTGTGAACATTTAAGCTCTTCTGTCAGTTGCAAAGGTTTGTGGGTAGGAAGAACTTTCATACGGATGTTGTCAGGGCAGCGTTGGTAAAGAGAGGCTCTATATATCTGATCTCACTGTGTTTAGCCAGTTATTTTTAGCTTTTGTGCTGCAGGAAGATGATTTATGTGCAGTTTAAAGTAGGGGATGTTTTTAAATGTTTATCATTTATATAATATATTTATATTTTATCATTAATATTATATACATTTATTATCATATCATATATATATATATAGAGAGAGAGAGAGAGAGATTTCTTTTTATAAAAATGAATCTTTTTGTTAGTATTTGACACGCAATAAAGATGGTTCAGCTTGTTTCTTGTTCATTCAACAAGTTAAATGTGTTAAAAAGGCAAAGTTTTAAACTGTTTAAAATAAAGAAAGTTTTGCTTTAAATTCTTAACTAAACGGTTTTAATTCTGTCTCCACAGGTGGCAAACCGCTCACTGAACGAAGACGGGCCGTTCCATTTCTCCCAGTCCAACGGAACCGCCTACTTTTCCGAGAACAACCAAAGCAACTGCTGCGACTATTAGATGCACATCTTGCCCGGCATCAGTCTGACAAGCGTTACCCATCTTTAAGAAAAGTATGCATGCTTGTTTGTCCCTCAAACAAGACGCCTCCGCTTCTGAGGAAGATTTGTGGAGATCTTTGAGAGCGATTTAGGCACACTCAACTATCACAGTCTCACACTCACTTACTCACGACACCTTAGATGAGAGTTATTTTGAAGCATGTCTCATTGTTCCATATAAATTTCTTTAGTCTGTCCAGGTGAGATCTCAGAGAGGGAGTGTGTATGGATGTGTGAGTGTGTGTATGTTCGGCGAGAGGGAGTTCATTTATGAAGTATGCAGAAGAATGGCTGGAAACTCTAACCTTGGTGATGAGAGTCCAGGGAAAACAATTTAAGGTGCGCACAAGATGCTATTTATTGGGGGAAAGTTTAGCCTCAGAAAGAGCCTGTCACTGAGGGATGCACCCGTAATCCGCTGTAATCTGTGCCTTGTTTTGCGACCTGTGCACTTAAAAGATCCCACCTGTAGGCCGCACACATTAGCGTTAGCAACGTACCCTAAACCAGCACTGTTTCAAGGAATCCAGTGAGTGTGTTTTGGCAGAATACTAGAGAAGTGATTCTCTACCGTTGGACTGTAGGAACAAATTGCTGCTTTGTTGACAGAAAAAAATGCAGCTCCAACTACCTGGACTTTACGGATGATGACGATGGACTTTACGGATGATGACGATGGACTTTACGGATGATGACGATGGACTGTGACAGATTTTAAGGAGGAATCCGTCGATGAAACCCAGATTGTTGGATTTGGAGAAGCGCTTTCAGCGGAAACAAACTGTCGCTGCTTTCATTTAGTTTTTTAAAGACATGCGGAGTGCTTTTATTTTCACAACGCAAAGCCTATTTCTCTGAAAGCCACACGTCTTTTCTTGCAACACTTTTATGCCTCTTAACTTTTTTTGTGTATTACAACATTATTAGAATGATACAGCTTATGACCTGTTGGTTCAGTTTTTTGTTGTTTAAAAATGACTTTTGTACTTTTGTAATGCATATAATCAAAATTGTGGAAAAATGCCATTGAGCCATTTTTGTTCGCGTTCAGCTTTCTGTTTATAGAATCTATAAACGCTTTTGCTTTTTAACACTTATGGAAGAATTCTAGAAATTCTTGAATCGTGTTACCTGGCATGACAATCATGTTCCTCTGATCCCGTCTCCGGATAAAAGAGTTTAAATCACGGTTGAAGTACCACGTCCCACCCAAAATGAGTTATTGTTAAAGTCAGATTGGATTGGATCTTTAACTGTTACGGCCACAGTGAAATGAAGCGACTGTTTTACTTGTTAAAATATTTGTTCAGGATTTATAGAATGCACTTAAAGGGCATCATTTATGAAACGATGACAATTTGGTGTATTAAGTTTGTGAAGCCATTGTTGCGTACAGGTTACAGTTTAATGAATCAAGGCAGAATTATGAATGTGTAAATATACCCAAACAGATCTCTGTGACTTTTCTCAGTTGTGGAAAAAAAATAGCAAATATTTTGAAAAGGCACCAGTTTGCTTGTTTTTGTAGAGACTCTGTTTGTCTCACTTTAAAAATGGTGTTTGAAACTCCAGATTGTAATTTCTTAGCAAGGACAGAACGTATGTTGTGATCGTAACAACAAACATATAGAGCCTTCAAAGTCATACACCAAAGTCTCTTTCCTCTCATCATTTGAACAGGAACGCTGTGTGCCTTAATCTGCTCCCCTCACGGGTGTCACCGGCCCCCCGCTGCTTCTCTTCAGATAAAATGATCGTGGCCCGCAGGAGAAGAAAAGGATTTAAAATGGCAGCTATAATTAAATCGGAGAAGCATTGTTTTTAACAACAGGTTGTTTTTAGGATGGGTGGAATCGGTTAAGTTAGTAAATGCTTATGTTAAAATAGTACATTGCCTCACAGTTTAAGTTACAGGACACCTGCATTCTTTAAGATTCAAAACTTTGTTCGTCCAAGTGCCTTAAAAACTACTTTAATTTCAGATATTAGCATCTTTATCCTTGTGGTTTGTGACACTAGCAGAGACGTGGTGTGGTGTAAATATGTGAATTCTGTATGTGACGTTCGGTGGCTTACAGTGACGTTTTGTAATTGTTTGATGAATAGTTGGTTTAAGAATTGAGCTGTTTGTTAGTTAAAGCTGATTTAGGAGGTTACGCACAAATAATAGCGATGGATTTATTGGTGGCAATATCTTTAACACAGAAAACGTCGCATTCATTTCCTGTGGCCTAAACGTGCCGTTAGCTCAAACTACAAACGCCCAGGTGCCAAAATTTGGTGCCTTTTCCAGGGTGTCCGACTCAAAAACAGCAGCACTTATATCCTTTCGCTCGTGTGACGTGTTTGTGACGTCTCTTTACATGCAGTATCTCTGTTTATTCCTTCTGTCGTTTGTTTGTTTTTCACCCAGCATTGTAAATGCTTCTAATTGTACATTTTTCCGCACAAGCGTACCACAGATACAGGCTATACACACACCTATATTATATATATATATAAAATATAGCTTTTGTTGTTTTGTATTTGTATTACCAGACTGATTTGTTTTGTTGTGACTCTCATTACTGATATCTTTATAATATTAAAATGAGAGTCAGAGACTCTAAAGTGTTTCCTGACTGTTTTTGCTGGAAGGTTTGTTCAAACTAATACATTTAAACATACAGAAGTCGTGTTGTTTAATGTTTACCACGTGGGGGCGCTAGTGCACATGCTTACATTATGTGTCAATAGCTGTCTTGAGCACTAAGCATGTACTTACATAGAGATTTTGTTTTTGGGTTCAGTTAAGGTCAGTTAAAATGGGTTAAACCATTAGTTGCCAAAATATTTAGGCTTTAAACAAGAAAAGTCATGCCATACGTAGTAGGTTAACAGTGCGGTTGGCCACAGTTTTACAGGGTTTAATACAACAGACCCAGAGAGACACAGTCTGTATCCATCATCCCCTGTAATGTGTATAAACCAGCTGTTTGCAATGAGTTTTAAGAGTGTGTAGTTTGCTTACACACATAAAACACATTTGTGTGTATAACCAACTTCTGCACAAGCCGCTATTATAGTCAAACATAAAAGCTCAAATGAAAATAACAGCATATCCAGTTTTTAAAAGCTAAATATGCTCTTTATAGATGTTTTCTTACACGACTTATATGAGACCCTGTGTGTCTGCAGCAGTTTATTACATCCAGGATGGATTTTATCTACTTATGTGTCTTAAACTCTTTATATCATAAGATGGGCCCTGGTGTGATATAATGAATATTTATTATCTATTAATTAATATTCATCATATTCTGACCAATCACAGGCCGCCGCGCTCTGACGTCCTGTATCCTAGGAGAATCCGTGCCGGTTGCCAGGTCAACCACGTGCGCGCGCCTCTATCCTCCAGTCGGGGGCGCGCAGTCGGACTTAGCGGAGCTGCGGGGACGCAACACGAGTTCGGCTTTAGTTTATTATGGTGAACGTTTCAGTTTATTGAGTTTATTTTGGTGCAAAGCTCCTCATTTATTATTTCCTTCATGCATGTGAGTTTAGAGGAGAGTTTGTTTGTTTTACGGTGAGGATGAGGAAGATGATGGACGGCGCTGTTAAAACGCAGTTTAAGATGTTTGGTGTGAAACTCTGACATCAATGATCTGAGTTTCGTTATTTAACGCGTTTGACTGTGTCGATAGTAAAGCGGGTTCTGTCGGTTCTGCGTCGGTTCTGCTTGTATTTGTGGCTGCATTTATTGGGTCTGAGGTTTGAACATGTACGCAGGACGCAAGCGAAGAAAACCAGTGCAGAGATCGTAAGTTTCCATTTATCTGATGTATTTTATTACTTATTTATAATAAAATGTTTGTGTGCGTGTATAAACTCCTTAAAAACTCCTTTATAAAACTCTTCTAATGTTAAATAATAGTTAATACATCATTTTAATACGTTTAAAATGACCCAGAAACTACAGCAAGTTCGACTGACCCACTTTGTCTGTAATCTCTTCTCTGAAAGGCCTTTCTGTCAAAAACACCCTGTGTATTTATTTTACTCGTTTATTTCATCCTTCCATCATAAACACACAACAGCCAACAGAAACAGTAAATATTTCCCATCAGTATGATGGTTTCCTTCCGTTTGTTCATATACAGCCTGAAACAAAGTGTCTTATTTTATTTACTGTTTATTCATGGAAGTTTTGTGTTATAAAACTTTAAACGATTATATAATGGTGAAGAAAACCATTTAACCAGCTGATCTGTGACAGAAATATAACTACATGAATTATTGTATTTATTGTAATAGTAATTCAAATATTTATATTGTAAATATAAAACCTAAATGTAGTCCAGCAGTCCTAACCAGTAACTAAACCAGTAACTAAACCAGTAAGAGTTAACCTGTGATATTTATGTATCACATCTGGTTTTATAAGATGTGTTTTAATAACTGATCTGTGTGATGTGTTTTATCCGTGATCACTAGCTAGGGTGCCTATAAAGTGTGCTTGTGTGTTCAGGGTGAAACAGCCTCCGGCTGATGGCGTGAAGTCAAACCCTTCCAAGCGCCACAGGGATCGGTTAAACTCCGAGCTGGAGCGGCTGGCCAGTCTCCTTCCATTCCCGGAGGAGGTGACCGGCAGCCTGGACAAACTCTCCATACTGCGTCTGAGCGTCAGCTACCTGCGCGCTAAAAACTTCTTCTCAGGTCAGAGTCAGTCAGGAACGTGTGTGTGAGTGTGTGTCTGTGTGTGTGTGTGAGTGTGTGTCTGTGAGTGAGTGTGTGTCTGTGAGTGTGTGTGTGAGTGTGTGTGTGTCTGTGTGTGAGTGTGTGTCTGTGAGTGTGTGTGTGTGAGTGTGTGTCTGTGTGTGAGTGTGTGTCTGTGTGTGAGTGTGTGTCTGTGAGTGTGTGTGTGTGTGTGT
>JBAJNP010008663.1:0-11393 GCA_036877545.1 Yasuhikotakia modesta
CCGGAGGACACTACTCACATAACAGTAGCTGCTCACATCACAGCCTGCCTTACAGACATCTGAACCTGGATGAAGGATCCAAGTTGATCACCATCAACTCCACCCTGCCAAGACAGAACTACTAGTAATTCCGGCAAACCCAACACTTAGCCACAACTTCTCCATTCAGCTTGGATCATCGAAAATTACTCTTTCCAGAACAGACAGGAATCTTGGAGTCATTCCTTTTTGTAGACAGTCTTTCCTCTCAGAACTGTCTACACAACTCCTGGTCCAAGCATTAGTTCTCACCAGACTGGACTATTGCAATGCCCTCCTGGTGAGCCTACCAGCAAGTACTACCAAGCCACTGCAAATGATTCAGAATGCAGCTGCAAGGGTAGTCTTCAACGAGCCAAAGAGAGCATGTCACCTCTCTTCTTACCAGATTGCACTGGCTACCCTTGGCTGCTCAAATTCAAGGCACTAATGGTACCCTACAGAACAACCACTGGGTCTGCACCAAATTACCTAAACAGACCTATGTGCTCTCTAGAAGCCTGCGTTCGGCTAGGGAGCAACGTCTCGTGGTGCCACACCACAGAGGCAAAAAACGCTGTCACGAACCTTCTCCTGGATTGTTCCCTCCTGGGGGAATGACCTTCTAGTCCCTATTAAAACAGTGGATTCACTCTCCATCTTCAAAAATACTAAAAACTCACATTTTCAGACAATACTTCCCCAATTAATACCACTCAACTGCTACTAGCACTTCCTCTATACTTCTTCCTACTCTTTATTTAAAAAAAATGTGGGGGAGACAACTGCACTTTTTGCTTACTCTATGCTAATCTAGGGAAAATGGCACAATGCTTATAGGACTGTTGTCTTTTTTTTTAGTTGATACACTGTTTCTATTGTTCCTTCATTTGTACGTCACTTTGGAAAAAAACGTCTGCTAAATGTAAATGTCAAAGCTATGTGAGAGAGCATCTGCTTTGCTATTTTTGCTGTCTGGGCAGTAAGTAACAGTAAAATGAAAGTGTGAAATAAACAAACACCACCTTGCCTGCCTGGGATTTGGTCTCTTAGCACTTTTGAGATATTCAAGGTTTTTGTGATCAGTGATAACCTGGATCGAGTGTATGACTCCCTCCAGTCAGTGCCTCCACTCAGATATTGCTTCTTTCATTGATAGCTGTTCCTTTTTACCCACATCATAATCACTTTCAGCAGATGTCAACTTGCAAGAAAAAGCAGTTACTACTGGACAGTGCGACCATTTCACTCGCATTTGCGACTAAAAATAGATGCGTGCGAACTGTACGAAATGTATTTAGTCGCACAACTTTTTCACAGATAAAACACCAATAACGCAGTCGCAGAAAAAAACCAAAGTACGCACCACATTAAAAAATAAGATAAACACAGTACTGATTTGCCCTATACGCTCACTACACAAGGTGCGTAAGGCTCCGCAAATGATGAAAGCGGTGTCAGCGTACCTGTAATTACCTGCAATGTATTGCCTTTTGTCTTTGTTTGCCATTGCCTTGTTTGCCTGCCTGCCTGTTTTTGTTCCGGGTCTGATCTCTGGTTTTCTGATTGGTTTCTGCCTGCCCTGACCCTTGCCTTGTTTCTTGGATTTACGATTTTGGATTATCTTGTGTATACCTGTTTGCCTGTGTTTGTGACCTCTGCTCTGTGTTTTGGATTGTTGTTTTTTGGATTGCCCCTTGATTGAGGACCGGTCAATGTTTCCACCTTACCGCGTACATAAGTTTGATGACAACATGAAGCGGAATCTAGATAATATAGATAGTAGATAATATAGATGTTCATACAGTTTCAAATTATAAATAATTATTATATACTATTTAAAGAGACAGCTGTTGTTACAGTAAAAGAAAACCTAGCGTACTTACTGTATTCAAATAAATGAAAATCACTTTGCTTTTAAAGTTTTCCTTGTTTCCCTTAATTAGGTAAAAAATATTTAATACATTTTCACTACGCCCCTAAAATTCTTTAATGTGCTCCTTCTGAAAAAGGTAAGCGTCAAGCCCTGAATATTAACAATATGATGTTCACACTTTTGACTGCTTTCTTTAATAAATACATAACACAATACTTGTACTTTTACTTTCAGTACTTAAGTAGTAAATTTTAAAGTAAACTACTTGCAATACTTAAGTACAAAAAAATTTTAATACTTTGAATACTAGTACTTCCACTTAAGTATGGTGCTTAAAGAGCACTTTTACTTCTACTTAAGTCACTTTTTTGATAGAGAACTTGTACTTTTACTTAAGTATGGGTCTCTAGTACTTTATACATCTCTGGACTTGGAGTAGATAAGGATATCATTGATGTAAAGCCACCACGTTTTGATTTAACAAGTCTCTGAAGATTTCATCAATAATGGACTGAAAAACAGCAGGAGCATTGGCTAGGCCAAATGGCATTACCAGGTATTCGTAGTGCCCCATGAAAGTCAGGAACGCCAGGAAAGTCCACTCATTCCCAGCCCTGATGCGAATGAGCTTGTATGCGCTGCGCAGGTCAAGTTTAGTGTACATCTTGGCCTCTCTTAGCTGTTCCAGGGCTGAGGGAACTAGAGGAAGAGGGTATCAAAATTTAACAGTTACGTTATTTAAACCTCTGTAATCGATCCATTTTCTCAAACCTCCGTCTTCTCTACGAAAAAAGCCTCTCTGATGGTATTCAATATAGTGTGGAGGAACTTTGCGGAGGAACTCTCACACTCTTTCTGTGATTCTGTGAGATGCATATTCATATTCGGTTTGGTAGGAACAGAGTCAAGACATTTGCTAAAGCAGTTCTTGATACTGCCAGGAAATTATGGGGTTATGAGTGGATAGCCATGGTAACCCAGGATCCTGGAGTACTTAGAAGCCTGCAAGATGTAAAATGAAATTGTTTTCTTTGTGGAACAGTCCCACCTTCAGAGTCACTGGGCCGGTCTGGTGTGTGATGCCTTCTCCTAGAGGTAAATCATTGACTGCACTGAGTTTGATAGAAGAGACACATGCATAGGTGGGGATACCATACTTTTCCACATGGTCATGGCTGATAAGATTCAGGGCCACTCAACGAGCCGACGAGTGCTAAACATTCAAAGGCATTAGTGGTATAGGAGAATTGTACTCAGAGTAACTCAGATTAACATAACAGATGGTTTTAATGCAGTAGGAGTTGCACTCACCCTTGATGGTGGGGGCCCAGGAGTCTTGTGTGGGCAGCAGATACTGCGATGGCCTGCTTCATCACAGTAGAAACAAAGGTTAAACTGACAATGACGAATGCACTCTTCATCAGAGATTCTTGTGACCTCCATCAAACATTCTTGTGGCATGGATTCTGTAACTGCAACTGGTGGTGTAGAAATGAGCTTGGGAGTAATAGTAGTAGCATTAGCACTTTTGTGTGGGGCATTGCAAAGCAGATTGTCGATGTGTACAGACAATGTAATCAGTTTCTACTGCAACTCAGTAGATAAACTTTTGACTGCCTGAAGAGCTGTGTCATTTCAACCCCTCTTGGTGGATAATATGAGGTGTAATATGAGAGACTGACTTTTTACCTTGGGTAAGTTGCAGTAGATGAGTCAAGATATCTTTGCCCCCAGCCGGATACTTGAAAAACCAGGTTGCCATAATCAGTCCTAAAACTGAAATTCGCGTCCCAGACAGCGGCGGCCCACTTACACGCTTTGCCGATTAGGAGAGACATTATGAACATACATTTCTTTTCATTGACATGACATGACATATCTACTTGGTGGATATCTACCCCTTTCCTTTCTCTGCAGTACTGTCAAACTTGTCAGATAACGCCATCTTGACTCAAGAAGCGGGTGCAAGGAAGGCACAAACATACTGGGTGAGGTTTTCATTAGTGGCTTGAAGCTGGACAAGCTGTTCATGATAATTTTTAACATCTCACCTTAATAGTTTACCATGGCCTGTAGCTTGGAAAGCTCTGCTGTAGTTATTTTTTGCAAAGTATTCTGTAATGAAGCCAAGGCAGATGTGTTTGTAGAATCCATGTGCAGGGCTTTATTCAGAGAATGTAAACGGTTACAGGCAGAGGTCAAGACAATCATTCGAGTAAGGTAATACAGGCAAGAATCGAGACAGGCAGCAAAACATCAGAACGGTTAACAGGCATGGGTCATGGCAGGCAGCTAGCAAACAACAATGGTGAACAGGCAATGTTAAAATCCAGAGGCAGCAGTAATCAGGCAAACAATCCAGAATGGGTTATCCAATAAACGATAAATGATAAACAGCAAGGTAATACACAGATAAGCAGGCAATGATATAAATGCTCAGTAAGGCAGACTAAGGCTGGCAATACTTCACAAAGAAGAGATCTAAGCACTTGGCTTATATAGTCCATGACCTGGAAATGAGCAAATAGGAAACAAGAAGTGTGAGCAGAGGAAGCTAGCGATCAGTTCTCAGGTGAGGGCTCCCTCTGCTGGCGTGGTGGATCAGGACGTCTCGTTATATAATTATTTAAAATAGATTTAAAATTGAAACCATTTATTCTATTCAACATTGTATCAACATAACAACATTTCCGACTTCCCACAAATACTGTACCTGCAAATTGACCTAAAGCATGTGTACCTACCAGCCAGAAAGAAGTGAAGTGAAAGTGACGTGTTTGTCAGTTACGGTTGCCCATAACCGAAATGTGACCTCTGCATTTAACCCATCCATGTGAGGAGTGAACACACACTGCAAGTCGTGAACACACACACACCCGGAGCAGTGGGCAGCTATCCCTGCAGCGCCCGGGGAGCAATTGGGGGTTAGGTGCCTTGCTCAAGGGCACTTCAGTTGCTACCTGCCGGCGCTGGAATCAAACCAGCAACCTACTGATTACAAGCACGACTGCCCCCCAGTAGACCACGACTGCCCCCCAGTAGACCACGACTGCCCCCCAGTAGACCACGACTGCCCCATTTTGAAATCCAGATCGCTCAAAGATCGCTCTTTGAGTAAGCAAAGAGATGCTTACTCAAGTTATAGAACCTCTAAATAGTATTATTATATTAATAAATGGTGTCATATTACAACTTTATCCCAGGCAACCAGTAAATTACAGAGTGTCTTAAGTTAATCTTGAAAATTATGAAAAAGAAAGCATGACCCATTTAATTCATAAAAATGTTGCTGTGATAAACCAGCCTTAAATCATAATGATAATATTGGGATAATGGAGTTTCAAAGCAATAGTGTAGAGTTCTCATTTGGGCTGCTGTTTATACTGATAAAAATTTGTGGTATTGAATAACGAATAGCTGTTGAATAAGCAAATAATATAAATCTCAAATCTCAATAGTCTTACATCCTGTTGAACATTTTTCTAAAGTTTCAGGTTCACTTTTAAACATAAACAAACATGAAATGCTAACTATTAATGATTTTCCTTTGCTATCATTACATACAATTCAAACAAAAAAGTAAAATACCTGGGGATTGTTTTTTTACATATAGAAAAATAATGGATAATGCAAACATATAGAGGTAAATCAATACTTATCAGCACTAAAATGGTTTAAATCCTTTATTTTAATAGCTTGCCAATCTTTCTGGTTTATTGTTAGCAATTAGTATTTAAAAAAAAAAAACCTGTGTGGAATAGATAAAAGATAATACATTAATGCAATACATGATGCCAAAGTCTCTGTAAAGAGGTGGTTTGATTAGGTTTTATGTTGTGATAAGTGTGATAATAGCAACACCTTCCAGTGGTCTGGGAAACGTTCATTATTTTTTGTATTGTATTTGGAGCTACTAAGCACAGACAAATGTCACTTTATGTGAAAAGTGAAACATAATAAAGGTGATACATTCCCAGCCGTTAAAATTTCCTTTTGTCGTGAGTCGTGTCATATTACCATTTCCGAGTATACTTAACTAGTTTTATGTGCTGTTTCATTGTACATTTAATGTCTGTAGTCACAGTCACAATCGCAAAATTATTTTTGCCCATTAAAACAACATGCAGTCTTGAGGGAGAGACCCATAACGACAAGCGTCCACTGGGTGTCGCTATGAGGTGCTGTTCGATACGGCGCAACTGCTGCTGTCTTTGCTCGTCTCGACCTACTGAGTTTAGACGCCATTTTGAAATCCAGATCGCTCATAGTACACCCGCGCCGAAAGCTGGAACTATGCCGCGGGGGCGGCCGCGCAAACAAAGGATTAAAGCTTACAGCGAAATCGGTAAAGTCAGTTGCAATCTCTCAAATAAAAACTTCACGCCGTGAGCTACTTCATAATGTCTGTAGTGCATGAATAATTGTAACAGAAGTTTAGAGAAAATCACTTGAAGCGCGTGTATATAGTCCCCGGATAAAGTACTGCGGGTGTGTGTGTGTATGTGTGTCTTTGTGCTGTTGCAGGAGTGATTGCGGCGGAATGATATTAATAACACGGTCTTGTGTAACGCGGGTTGTCATGGAGTTCAGGCGTTGCTCTCAAGCTACCCGAACTGCTGGAAATTTTCTATTGAAACGCTCTTTTAGCGGCTCCACATATATCTGCCAGTGTTTGCTTCCTCTGCTAATGCTTCTTCACATCTGTAAGGAGACACAGAACTTGTCGAGGAGTTATGCAACCTGCATCAAGAGGTTGTGTCTGACAGGCGACTAGCTGACCCTATGAAAAAGTACAGTGGTGGTAATAGATGGTAATACCACTGGTGCTTCAGTATCAAACTATCTAAAATGGGGCACTTGTGGCCTACTGTTACACGAATCTGACTTGTAACCAGAAGGATCTTACCCCACGCTGTGTTGATTTCTGGGTAAATGGTTTATTTCTACTCCATATTAGGAGGGTCTAGTGGGTTTAGAATACTTTCTAATTTTCTGTCATTGTTATTAAAAGGCAAAGAAAATGTTGAAAACAGCAGTAACTCACACCATTGCTCGAGAAGAATATTAATACATGTTACAACACCTAGGGAAGCAGGTTGAGGCAGTATAACACCGCATAACTATTAATCTATTAATGATGTCATTAAGTGAACCCACATATTATCATTTACTAATATTGCTGGATGTTAAAAACACAATTTCTGAGTGTTTTTAAAGTTATGTATTTTGTTTTGTTCAATGATTGACATTAATTTAGTACAAGTGTGACAGTGTTTTCATGGCAACCAGAAACATTGTGAATTTTGAAATTTTTATTGATTTTTAATTTGAAATGGGCAAATTATTAAACACATGTAAACCTGTTTATCTAGCTCCTGTTTTACAATAAAGTTAAATATTTAAGTTGAAAAATAATTTAAAATTTAAAAAACTGTTAAATTCATACTTTAAAATGTATTTTTTAAACAATGTTTAGCTGTATTTGTATTTTGATTTTACATTACAAGCTAAAGAATAGCTATTCCTAGTTATAATTCTAGTTTTATCATTAGGAAAATGTCTAGTAGAAGTCAGTTAGTGATCAGACAGTTGCAGTTGATGTATATTAATGTATATCTTTAATGTGTAACTGACTCATTATTATGCTAACTGATGCTTAAGCATAATGACTGTGTAAACGTTTAAATGGCATTATATAACAATTATTTTAAAAGGTACATATATTTTCTTCTGCCTCCATTTAAGTCCCGTTTACACCTGATATGATCCTGTCACAAGCTGCTTGTGTTAAACGGTTTTAAAATGTGTTGTGGTTAGTCCTTTAATATTTGAGACATCATAGCTCCGCATCAGAATTGTAGAGACTTGGGACCTAGCAACCACCCCATGGCCTTTTATTGGAAATAGTGAGAGGCACAGACATTGTTGAGAAAAGTGGGTGGCCTCGTTTGACTGGCAAGTAGTCTTTAATTATTACCATGCTAATAACTGTCTATCTATGCCCTCACAATCATTTAGAGCACCCGAGCAACCAACATGCATTAGCTATAGTGTCAGAAAATTACCAGTTACCTGAATGGCTGCACCCTAGCAACCAGGTTCTGAAATTAGTGAGCCAATGTTTTGTCAGCATTAGAACATCGTAGAGACATGTTAGTGGGCTTTAGGTATTATTTTGGCAACTTCCTAGCCACACTCCACAACCATTTCGTGCATCCTAGCAACTGTAAAACATAATGATGAAACCAGATTTAAATCATACTAGTTTCATGCTAAAACATGCTAGCATCATGGCAAAATAAACTAACAATTCTAATTTAAGCTAAAACATGCTAGCAATATGCTAAATCATGTTGGAATTATGTTCAGTTATGGTAGTGTCATGCAAGACATGCTAAGCTAAAGTTTTTGTCTCATGCCGAGTCCTACAATACCAGATTTGTCCTAGTAAACGCTGCTCTCTCTCACTTTCTGTGTCACTTTTTCTGTCCCTGCCATTTTTAATTGCATTACATGCTTCCTTTTAGTAAACTCCTCACAACCTTTTGTCCAATTTGCACAAAAACCTAATATGTATATTTTGTTTCAAAACGTTGAAACACAAAAAGTTGATTCACATTGCGCTGTTATATTGTCAAATTTGTTGATTAACAATTTTACTTTAAATTTTCATTGACAACATTCTCACAGCCTTGTAAACACTGTGACAGAATCTATTGGTCAAAATATTAAACAAATAAGTAAAAGCAAAAAGCATTTTTTAAATGTTAGTACTTACTGCTGAGTTACCCTTCTTTACAACTGACATTTGTGATGTGGGCCTGTTTACTTCATGGAGTGCTAGGCAGCCTCACTTTAATAGCATAAGAAACTAATGTTTCCTGTCAGTGTTATCAGTCTGTTAGTCTCTCGAACATTTATTAACCTTTTAACAGTTTAGATGCAAAGACATGTTTTTTTCATATTTATCATCTTCATCTTCTGTTTTTTGGTACATGCAGATGGAGGTCAGGAGGTCAGCCCAGAAAGTCAGAAACATGTGGAGCACAAATGTAATATTTGCTGCCAGAGCTTTCCCACCGGGAGTCAATTCCAGAGACATCTACGAGACCATGAGGTCAATGATAAGGCAAGAAACAGCACATTTCACATTCTGGGGGTGGGCAATAGTTTACATATTTGCTTATTTATTTACTAACTCATTTACCTATTTGTTAATTTGTTTATTTACTTTTCTGCTCTTATTATCAAGTAGCGATGCACAGAAATTAAAATTGCTGTCCATAAGCAAATATAGGGTTTGTTGTTTTGAAAACATTTTAAATCCTCATTTGTATAAACTTAACACATAGACCTTTCTATTATATATTGCATGTTATGTATAAAATATGCTTTTTAGATGGACAAATCATGTCAAATCACCTGTAGGTTAATGTTTCCAGTTTGGTTAGCAAGCTTTTATTACCTAAACAAATAGATTACTTCTGTAAATGTATATGTTAAGTGTGTAGACAACAGATACAGAACAATAACACATTTACCAACATGATAGAGACCAACAAGATACAATGCTATTAATAATAATGCAAGAACTTTTTTGTACTTTTTCCTTTTAAAAACATGAAACAGCTGGACGACCACTCAGCTGAGGTTTTCTCAGCTCAAAGATGTCTACAAGCCTGTTCTTCATGTTTTATTTTGTTATTTTGTTTGATTTGACTGGTGCTTTAGTGTGTTCAGAAATGAATTTTGTTGAGTTGTAGCAATCTTTAATAATCTTATTTTGCATATTTAAAATTAATAGAATGCAAAAGAAAATAGAAAAGTTGTGTTTTACATGCTTAGCTTTAAATATGAACTTCATAATTTTTGTCATTAATAATAAGTCAACCAAAGCAAATGATTAGTACTTTAGATAATATTATAAATCATACTCTTGCATTGGATGGAGACTTCAGGCATACCAGTATTCTATGTATCAATATAAATGATGTTTAATTTATACAGAGTGGTTCACCTGAAATGTTTAGATTATTTAACTAGCTGAACAGTGTAATTTTATTTCTATCTTTTGTGTGTAACGTTTTCTGTTATTGGACACTTTTGTTCACAGAATAAATAAATAGTAACTAAACAGTAACTGGGGATGAATGAAAAGTTTACACCAGCATCAGAAACCGTAAACCGTATCTTTGTGTGATGCTGCGTCTACACCACTAGATGTCAGTGCAGCAAACTTATAACTATTGAGTTCTCAGCTTACTGTTAAATAAAGGCAAGTTCACAGTAAAAGAAAGGAGGATTTACTGCCCACACTTAGAGCTTATGTATATTTGTACATTTGTTTTAGGTTTTGTTATTTGCATGTCATAAGATGTTGACTTTGATGACTTGATGATTAGTTGTTCATTTCTTTCTGTTTATAGCCTTATCGTTGTGACCAGTGTCCAGTGTCATATAATGTAGAGTACAATCTTGACCTGCATAAATCCACGCACACCACCAGTGAACCCAAGTGCCCAGTGTGCAATAAGAAGTTCTCAAGAGTGGCCAGTCTGAAAGCACATGTCATGATACATGAGAAAGAGGAGGTCAGATAGTGTCCCTCTACTAATTTAATGGATATTTACCTTTTTACAGAAACCTTTTTAGCAGTTTTTTTTCTCTGCTTATTATGCTTTGTGTTGTCAGAACTTCCTGTGCTCTGAGTGTGGAGATGAGTTCATCCTGCAAAGTCAACTCTCTCTGCACCTGGAGGAACACCGCCAAGAACTCAATGGAATGAAGTTATACAGCTGCAAGACATGCAGTAAAGAGTTTACAACACACATCCAATTGAAGGAACACTTGAAAAGTCATGCCAAGATCAGGTGTGGTCACACTGACAATTTTTAAAAAATATTTATCTTGATTTCAGCCCATAGTATTGTGACTTTTACTCCATATTGTTTTCTTAAAAAATACTTGTTTGTTTATTATGATTGTAATTAGGAGGCCAAGCACTGAAAGTGCGAAGAGTCCTATTGTTTTTCTGTAGGATCATAATTTTAAATTTTTTCAAGGTCTTTGGATCCCTTAGGATTCATCCCCTATGCAAAGCGCATAAAATAATGATGCATTTATCATTAATGCGCACTTGTACAAATTTGGTACATCTGTCATGTTGAACAACCTGAACAACCTTAACACTGACACCCCTTAGCTACTAGCAACTTATGCAATGTTATTTAACAGTGGTTGTTTTGAATTGTAGATGGATTTCTTTTGTCAATTTTAAATATTTCTCCTAAGGGATTTATTGGATTGTCACCAAATTTGGCAAATATTATGCCAAGACATTGAAAATGCTAAATTGTGATGGGATTTCAAATGGTGTTGCCATGGTAAGGCAAAAATAAAAAAAATGGCTGCGCAGGGCTCGAAATTGCGACCATTTTAGTCGCATATGCTCCCGAAATTATAACTGCGCGAGCTAAAAATATATTTGGGAGCATTTGTG
>JBAJNP010008664.1:0-19762 GCA_036877545.1 Yasuhikotakia modesta
GTCTGTAAACTCTTGTGTGTACAGAATTCAGTTAGGCCCAAAAACAACTGTAATTAACTGCCACAGGTTATAATATCACAGACCAGTTTATTATGATAAACTTCATCCAAGATCAGTAAACGCATCGTTTGAAGGTTATAGGAAATTCAGAGCAGAATCAAAGCAACTTGCAAATAGAAACGAACTGAATCCAGTAGACAGATGACGGTGGAACACACAGCTTGCTGAACGTCTCTGTCACTGGATCAGAACGAATCAAACTCAAAAGAAACTCTGAAGTGTTTATATTGTTTTCAGAATGGCCCTGTATCACTGTTCCAGCCAGAGCAGTTCATTAACTTACTTCATTATACCCAAGTCATCAGAGGCAACTGATAAGACGTGAGCTGTTTGCGGACGAGAGCTGATGTTATAATGTGTCCTTAATGGACAAAAGCAATCCCATAATGCTTTGTGGACTAAGTAAGATTCTGTGTTTAAGAGTACTTTTTTACCCAATATTTGCATGTGCTGTGTATGTTTGTGCTAGGGTGTGATAACACAGATCCCATTTATGTGTCACAGCTGTTTAAATAACAGAGTTGCTGCTTCTGTAGAGCATCTATGATTGATCAATTATTATGAAACGTTTCATTTCAGTTAGCATGCTAGCATGCTAGACAGCAGGGCAGCTCACTGGGGTTTGGAACAGGGCCATATTCGTTTTTTTGTCTGGGGTCTGTGCATTGTGCTGTTAAATGATGTGGGAATAAACACCTTTAAACACTGCGGTAATAGAATGAGTTTTCCTCAGTCTGAAGGTGTAAGATTATGGCAGGGTAACTGGAACAAGAAATAAGGTTGTCTTGGTGGTTTTGCAGTTAACTCAATACAGGGCATTAAATCACTATAGTTGTACTGATTAACAATAGTAATGCTTAATGTTATGCCAGGTATTTCAAACACGGCTTATAGATCAAACCAAATCTTAGGTTGCATCAACTTTTCTGCAGCATTTCTGTTAAGAAACAAACATTTAAAATGTTATTTTGCTTTGAAGTTTATGATATATGGTATAACTTTTACAAAGTTCCATTGACATTACTGCAAAACTTATTGAATTTTTCTGAGAGTGTTTCGAGAGGTTTTTGTGATCTGAGATGTTCTGAGATGTTTCCTGTTAGCTGAGCTGATGGGAAGTTGTGTTTACAGGTCCGTCAGCTCAGAGGTCATTCTGCAGTTGTGTTTACAGGTCCAGGACTGGAGGAGTGTATTCAGTGTGCCCCCGACTTCCTGCAGCAGGAGTGGAAGTGTGTTCGCTCCTGTTCCCCTGGTTACTACAGAGGAGAGTCGGTGGGATTCTCACAAAGGATGTGCCGCAAGTGAGTCAAATTATAACAAACATGTTAATGGAGTTCCTGGTTAAAGCGATCAAACACAGCATATGACAGAGTGCAGCTGAGTTCACTTTATAAGTTCCTGTTTCAGATTAGCATTTACACCACAATAAGCAGAATGTATTGACTTTCACATAGTATCATAAAATGAATAAATCTCTATTTAAAAAAAAAACAAGAATTTGGTAAAAAAAAAAAAACACCTTAGCAGCCATATAACAACTTCCATATAACATTTCTAGCATAGCACAGGTGCTTCATTCAGAAAATGTGATATAATGATGTGTCCATAATTATCAGTAAAAACGATCATCTCTTGCTGTGTGGAAACAATCAAAGGCATCCAACAGAGGAATGCAAAACTCAATCCTTCTCGAACAACGTCTGTGAGAAATTTAATGTACGGCTCAATCCAGCTGTTTCACATTTCTGTAATGTGGGCAGAATCGGAGAAGCCGCCTCAGCGCTCCACAATTTATAAATCAAGAGTGTCTTGCTTTATGAATCCTGTCTAAAGCAAATAGAAGCTTTTATAAGGTCACGGATGGTGGTTGCAGTAAGAATGAGAGATTGGGGGAGTGGGGCAGAAAGTATAGCAGATGTTCACTGGAGGCAAATAGATCAGACAGCCATAAAACAGAGGTGATGTGTGACCCTGAGGAAGCCTATCCAAAATTAGGGACTTCCTGTTTGAACTAGATATAAGTAAATGACAAAGTCTGTATAGTAAATACTGTACAAGTGCCCAGAGGTCACACAGCAAATGCCACAGACTGAACAGTAATACAAAAAAACTGTTATGAATCACAGTAGAGCTCTTGTCATGTTTCTGTCTTATCATTTTAATTAGGATATTTTATCATTATAAAATATAACAGTAATTTAAACAGATAACAGTTAGTCAGTGTTTGGTTAATTAGCCGATACATTAAGAAAAACTAATTCGCTCTTGCTAAATGTGTTTTTAAGCAGAACCTTTCAAACTGAATTGTCCTAATTACTGTCTAGTTCGAGGTTAATTTCTCCTGTATTGTTTCTGTTCCTGACATTATCCAAGACCTTTATGGACGTTTTTGTTGATCTAAAAACATAACAAAATTAAAATTATATGGTATTTTTTGTGGTAATTTATATAGTTATGTAACAAATAAAAGATTTATCAGCAAACAAAATACAGTATATATTAGTGACTGTTGTTAGGTTTGTGTGTTTTTAAGAGAACATGTATAGGTACATTTTTGTCATGCAGTGTGTGTGATTTTTTTTTTTGTCATGCAGTGTTTTAATTTAAATTGTTACATTTCCTCCATGATGAGACTTTGTTTGTTATTGATAACAAAATAATGCAACACTATGCATTTATTATTAGGCTTAATTCTGTTAGTAATTTTAACTGTTCTGAAAATAATGACCTGTTTATATGGGGCGGTGGGGGAACAGGTTTAGTGCGCTCTAAACCAAGTTCAGCTTCATAAATGTTGGTGCATTTATGGCACAATATGACCTGTGTCATCTTATGTTTTCTGTTGAAAGCAGTTTAAAAGAAATACTGTGAGGAATGAAAATGGTCGTAAAAAACTTCCCAGAAACCATTGCAGCACTACATAAACTCACACTGGGGTGCTGAAGACATGGGACAATCCTTATTCTGTTAAGGATTATAGTGTGTTTTCTCCTTCAAGTAATTTCTGCATCTTGGGGCTCATCAAGCATGTATATAGGGCAATATAACTCTGCTCTTCTACCTTACTGTCATAGAGGAAACCTGCCCTGCCTTCTAATGCATGTAGGGATGCATCTAGTTCATTGGTCAAAGCGCATACAGCAGCAGGTCAGGCTGGTTCCTCTTCACACTACGGCAGTTTCAGAGCCAAGACTTGGACAGTAGGGAGGAATTAAACCTGGATGTGGTTCAGGAGCTCTGCTGAGCCACAGGTCCAATCTTCATTCCACCAAGCAGGCGGCTGAAAGGCTGTAGCTCACCTGAACTAGCTGCATGGCATGTTGCAGGTTGTGTCAGCTCATATGAGGTCCTAAGGACTGAGACTCATGAGACTTGGTTTAGTGCTGGAGTTTATTCAAGAGCATCAGAGGTATCTCCTGCTACCTCAAGGTTTATGTGGTTTCTGCTGTATTTGCGGTTTCTGCTGTATTTGCTAGCTATGATGCTGTTGATGGAGCTTCTACTGAAAAACGTCCTTCTGTGTCTCATTGTCTATGTGGGGCCAGATGCCTGAGGTCTTTTTTGACATGAGACCCTTCATGATACTTTACTATAGTTACATAACTGAGAAGTTATTCACATAAGGACATTTTTAAAATCTTTATTTTTTGGGAGATTCTAAGATGTTTACTCTCTGAAACATGCAATTTATTTTGGGGTAACAAACAGCAGTCGCAGAAGAGTCTATCAGTGTTCAGGCCATAATAACATAATGACTTTATTCAATTTTCCCTGAAACTAATACAAACGTAGAATATTCTGAATAAACCACAAAGGGCATTTAATGCACCACAATGTGATAATCTATAACATTAACTCCAGGACACTTAAATGGTTCAAATCTGTTGTTTTGAGGAAGATTCTCCTCTGGTTTCAACATTATTGTCCTTCAGACATTCTTCAAAATAAATCACATACTGGAGTTTTGCAAAGTGACTCACATTTGGTTTTTGACCGTAGAAAATGTAGTTTACCAGTTTCCTCACGGAGGCACATTTATATCCATCATATCTCTGAGACTGAATGATATTAAAGCATTAGGATGTGACTCCTAAAAGAAATGTTGCTTAAGAATGAAAGCTTTAAAGGACATTAAATTATCTAATACATCTTGAGTTACAGACACATTTAAAAGGGTGACATGTAATACAACAAGGATTGCTTCTTGGAAGTCAACAGGTTTCACTAATAGTAAATAATAAAATACTGATGCTGGCATCTTTCTCAAGACATTTTTCACCCTCTTTGCTATAACTGTAAATTTAAGGTGAAAATGTAGAATGTTGTCATTTTGACTCTTCAAATTAGTGGATTAGTCAGTATCTATTTATTAATGGCATTTAATATTGTGGCTTTCATCACTGTTTATGTTGGGCTATCACAATTTGCTTAATGTGAAGTTTTGTTAATGGAATGACTTTAAATAAATAATAATGCAAAAATAGAATCATGCAGTGACACTTAAATACCTGTAACAGTAATTCTGCAAAATATTTCAAAATAAATATTAATAATAATGCAAAATATAGTTCATGGTTGCAAAAAAGTAAATTTTTGATCCTGCTCAGACAAAAAATGTATGTAGTAAATGAGAAAAATACTTTTGATAAAAATACTGAGTCACTAGTCTGATGATAGTTGGACATACATATTAATTTCATGACTTACAGATATACTTACTTGGTCACCTGGCCTCCTGTGTATTTAAATAAAATGAATCTGTCATAAACAATCATTGTATTTAGCAAATGTAAATGTCATTTAAAACATACAAGCAGAAGAAAGTTGTGTGACTCTGTTTATGTGTTTCAGGTGTGAGGAGAACTGTTTGAGCTGTCAGGGACCTGGAACCAGCTGCACACAGTGCCGGGATGGATACAGTCTGGTCAGCCGGATGTGTATCGTCAATGCTACCTGTAACAATGGTACATCCCCACACACAGCCATCACTGTCAGTGCAACAGTTTTAGGGTGGTAATATTGTGCTAAAATAACAACATAAACATGTTCAACTTGTTACCGTTGTGTTTAAACCATTGTACTTTTTTCAGGCCAGGTTTTGTCAAGCCAACATTAAGTTTGTCCTTAAACTTTATGATGTAGCTTTAACTAATTTGTCACTGTGTATGTTTATACAATTATACAGTCAGACATCAACCAGTTTAAAGCAGCAACTATTAAAATTGCTAGTTGCTATTAAATATTAATTATTAATTAAATATTAATTGCTATTAAAATATTAAAATTGTTTAAAGTAATTTAACAATTGTATCCCACATTGACCGTAATACCTGTTGTTTTGTTTGTCATTGTGACATGATTCCATTGAGAACATTAGTAATCTGGATCCTATGAGGGAGTGTGTATCTGGATCAGGGTAATCCAGTCAGTGTGAAACGGGCTCAACAGGAAGATGGATTATGTGATGCTGGAGAGCAAAACATGGGATTTCCAAATCTGGGTCATTCTGATCCAGATTAAACAGTTTGAACAACTGGCCTCAGGTGATAAGGTTCCTGAAATCTTCAATATGAAGTCAACCACACGTTGCCCAGAATTTACATTTTAGCGTCTGTTACTTTATGCCTTACTCTGCAATGATTTTTAAACAGCGATGAAGGATGTCCCATGTATGCTGAGCTCTTAATGGCTAATATTTGACATTATTCAGCCCATGTCATCTATTTCTGAAACATTTTTAAAATGAAATTGTAGTTTCCTATTTACAGAAATTAAAGTTGACATAATTCTATTAATGAGACTAATAGTCATAGAAGACTAATTTCACACATTTAAAAACACTTCAGATGGAAAGATCATAAACGTTTCAGACACGTGACGCTAAACTTTTGATCAGCAGTGAAGCTTTGATGTGAAACTTCTTCATGAGAGCTTTTGCTGGGATTCAGTTTTGATTCTCTTGCACAATTTTGTTGCACAACTCACAGCTAGAAACTATAAAAGCTGATGGTTAGAGAAATAAAAACACAACAAACAGATAGATTTCAAAAGAAGAATGATGTAAGAAGGAGAATAAAAGTCATGATTGAGAGACTGGAAAACAGCACAAAGGTAAACGAGGCTCCAAAAAGCTTAGGCACCTTGGCTACAGCCCACCACTGTGAGTTCACCTTGGCAGAGACAATGCTGTCTTAAATAAACAGTGTCCCTTATTCTTCCCTCAAACTTCCATTACAAACCTGTGAAGGTTGAACAAACCGGATTTCTAAACAATCTGACCTGCAAATGAAAAGGCTACAGGCCAGAGGGACAGAGAGGGGCTGTTTTAGGGACGTCAGTGCAGTACTTGGGGAAACCGTTGGTGTTTCCATTCATCTCAGTGAGAGTTACCTGACCGGTGATTATTTGAGGACACCACAGAAATGAGCACAAGCTCTTTATGAAGTTATCTATATGCTAATGCAATAATTTCCAGGCCTGTTCTGGAACATTCTCAGCACCGCACATTTCTGCCTAATTAAACACACCTGATTTAACTCACCAGCTTATTGGTGGAAAACCTTACTCCAAAACCTGACATGCTTTTGTTAGAATCGGGAGACTTCAAAAATGTGTGTGCTTGGGGTGTACCGTGTACTCAAATGTGTACTGCGCTGGTGTGGCTGTGAACCATGACATGCCTAGAAATATGCATTTAAAATTCACATCCTGTAATATCATAATACCATTAACAGCCAACAAAAAGCAAAGATGCCCCTGCCTAATTTTCTACATCAGTAGCAAATGCGTAAACAAAGAAAAACTGCCGCTATTCCATGGGGTTTTTCAAATGAATGTTGTGCCCTTTCTGCTATTCTCTTTATTGGGGTGCATTCCATTACAAAGGAGACCTGTTATTTCTCTGTTTACAGGATGTAATTTAGATCTCAGGTGTCCCCAGAATGTGTCAGTCTCAGCTCAAAATAGCCCACAGATCATTTATTTCAGCGTGTCCTAATAGCCTCTTTTTCTGTGGGAGCAGCAATCCTGCTAACAGGGAACATTCTCTGAAAGTTTTCTCAAAGGTGTCAAAAAATACTCTTAGAAGAACTTCATAGAACTTAATATTAAAAATGGGTGGGGCTATTAATTAGCACATGAGGGTAACCACATACAAATGAAAGATTTGAGTGACATACAATTTGGTAACCAAGCAATGTGGTAAATACAATGTCTAAAAACTTAATGTTCTTGAATGTAAAAGTGAATTTTACATGATAGATTTTTAAAAAAAAATCTATAAAGGATATATATGGATAAATACCTGAGATTCATACTGAGCTGTCACATGTTTTTCATGTTTAAATGTGCAATAAGAGATCACTGAGTGAAGTCCAGATGGTCTGATCTCTCTCTCTGTCTCTCTCTCTCAGCGGATGAGGTGTTCTGTGAGATGGTCAAGTCCAACCGATTATGTGAGAAGAAACTCTTCCGTCAGTTTTGCTGCAGGACGTGTCTGATGACGGCTGGATAAAAGCACAAAAATGAGACTGACTTCCTGTTGTTTTATCTATTGTACATTTTAAGCTAGTTATACTGTGATATTACTGAACAATAATTATGCTCATTAAAAAAATATGAGGGTGCTGTTTCATTTAAACAAGATATATTTTTAAGATTCTCTGTTTTATAAACAAGCAGTACGTGTATAAATGGCTTATTTTTTATTGGAAATCACGGCTAAGAAATAGATATTATAACATGATGGTTGTGCTGTACATGATAAAAACCATCTGACTCTATCAGAATGAAACTGATCATGTGATTTCCTGAGAAAATGATTAAATGAATGTTATGTGGGTTTCCAGACAGAAAGCAGGGCCGGCCCCAGCAGTTTGGGGGTCCTAAGCAGATTTCAAATGAGTCCCCAAAAATACTCATCTTCCATGAGTTGAGGATCCAATGAGGATTACATAAGACTGCTGTAAAGGGAACAATGTCAAATTAACAGAACATTGTTGTGCTTAAATACATATTTAACTAATATGTGTTTAGACACAACAGATTCCATGTGCATGCTCTGTAAATGTTATTAGGATACATATGATAATAAAGCTTAAAACAAAATCAACTTATTTAAAATACAGTTTTATAACGTAAGAGCTTAAAAGCAAAACACCACACATAATACCAGACACAAAGTTTGTAAATATACTTAACTATTTAAAGAAACTAAGACTGTGGAGTTCAAATGGAAAGAACACCAACATTACAATGACAGATTCACAAAATAAATATGAACATTAAAACATATTAAAACATGATACTGTAACCAGGTAGAAAATATGTGCCATCAAGACATATTATTTCTATACTTAACATTTATTTTAACATTGTTATTTTATTTTAACCATGTCAATTTAAACATTAAAAGTAAATCTCTTAAGTATTGAATTATCTGAAGAATAATTCACACCCAAGTTTGTAACATGACGATGGCGCGACCCTCTGATGCGCATCATTTTTCTAATAATTCAACAGCCAATTCTACCGCTTATTTACATTTATCAGACGCTTTTATTCTAAAGGACTTACAGTGAATTCAAGATACACATTTTTATCAGTACTCATTTTCCCTGGGATCAAACCCACAACCTTTGCATTGCTAACACAATGCTCTACCAGTTGAGCTACAGAAACACTAATACCATAGTTACTCCACCACAAGACATAGATCAGATGTGTTTTAAGATGTTTGTTAGGTTTTTGTTCTTGTTTTCGGTAGGTCTAATTTCCCAGTAAATCTCACCCACTGCTAAATGTCATTTTAAAACTAGCAACAGAGGCCTAAGCCATTGCCATGCAGTTGTAGAAGAGAAAGACCATGTACATGTGTTTGCAGTATCAGTATTTATTTATCCACCAAAATAAATAACAAAAAAATCCTGTGAACGAATCGATATCAATATCTATTTGTTATATGTTTTATATTATCAGAATGAAGCAAACAAGTAGCCTATCCATGTTTATTTATCCATTCTGTTTTTCTGTTTAAATATATTCTGTTCTATGGATTATTAGATTTGTTTTGGATTTTTTTTATTGAGGTTAAACTTCACTTTAAATCAGTTGTTAAGTTTGACATTGAAACTCTGGGACTGTTTTTAAAAAATGCAGCCAGAAACCAGAAATCTCATGTGTCTCAAGTATTAGGTGTGTAATCTCAGAATGCCAAAATATACGTCTCATAAATCTATTAGCTGTCTACATGCAACATGAGTCAATCTGTGACAGATGTCATTGAAAAATAATCCGTTCATGTGGATCTGAATGTTGTCTGACTGTCCTCTAAGTGAGGAGGTCTGTCCTGGTGGTCTGCACTTAAACACTAATGATCGTTTGTTTATTTAGATTTTATAGTGGTTTCCCATGTTCTCAAATTAGAACTTGTAAATATTTACAGTGGGCCTGCCAGAACTTTTTCTAATGCATCTTTAAGAAATATCTTAGATGGCCTGACCACAGTGACCCGGTGCTTTGACATCCTGAGGCGTAACTGATGGGAACACATAAGATCACAGCTGGTTTTAGTAACAACACCAAACTAATCTCTGACGCACAAGCTTTGCTAATGAGCCACAGAGAGGCAAAAGTTACAGATTGCAGTAAGTTTAGTGGCGCTTCTCAATTCTTATTTCTGCATCCCTGTTTCTGTTCCTCAATTCCTCTTTTTGTGTCTTAGCTCCACCCCCTTAGGATGCGAGGGAAGGATGCAAGGACGGTAAGTGGGGACAAAAAAACACTTTCGCATTGGATACATCAATGTTCCCCCTTCCTCCTCCTTTCAGTGCAATGAGAGAATTGAGAGAATAGCGTTTTAACCACCCACTAAAACAAAGGAGGGAGGTACTGGGAATTATTCACTTGACTTTTGCTAATCAGCTAAAGAGGCTGAAGATGTCAGATTTGATTGAAGCTTTAGGCAGAAGACAAACTACATGATCTGACTTTTGCCTTTGATGTTTAGAGTCGGTGACAAGCAGTCATAAATCCCAGCATGGGCCTGACATTGCTGACAGACTTGTAGCATGTTCACTTGTAAAGGACGCTTCAGATTTCATCTGTGTGCTCACTAACACAAGCACACAACACAACAAGACACTGTTGCTTGTGTAGTCTGCATGTGGTTTGTCTTAATCTTGATTATTTATGAATAAGACAAATGTCATCTTGAAACACCTCCCATTATCATTCATTGCTGTTAACATAATCCAAGAGGTCCAAAATATTGCAATAATGTTACATAAAAGTTTAAAACGAAGTGCTTTTCAAAAGATTCCTGCCATTGCAATTTGATTTGTAAACAATTTGAGTAAATTTAGCACCATTATTAACACACCATATTGCCATCTGTATGTGGGATGTGTTCTCCCACACAAACGTCATGTGATGAGGCATGATGAACTGACTTGATACCAAAACAAGGATTTGTGTTTGTTGAATTTAGTTTTTTCACGATTTTTCATTTTCTTTCATTTTGTCTTGTGTTCATTCTTTGATCAAACCTTTTCTCTGACCTGGGGTCATCTGTGACTAAGCTGAGATCTTTTCTGAAATGTCCCTTTAGAGAAACCATATGGTCTCATAGCTGTGTAGGAGAACAACTGAAGTACTCAACAGACCTCAGTTGTGATTTTCTGTCTGTTATAATCACTGGTTGATTGTTATAATCACTGGTGTTGTTCTCCACACTTGCTAATCCTTCGGCTCCACAGGCTTAAGTTTAGTTCCATCTTCAGTAAGTTTAAATTCAGAGTGTTCAGCCCAGGATTTCTGCTCTTTGATAGCATTTGTCCAAGGTGATGTTGGTGTGGTAAGAACAGAGACAAGCATGGATGCCCTTGAAAAGAGTTGTGCAGTGCTGCATGTTAACAGGCGACTGTGTGCTGGAGTCCTACAGTGAGGACAGACTTCAGCTCCACTGCAGAGAGTTCCTGAGGTTATCAACCCTCTGTGATATCACAAACCCTTTCTGACTGCTCAGAGTGGAGAGGCTGGAGCAGAGATGAGCGGAAGATAAGAGGGGATGAGGAAAACAAACATTTGTTTTGCTGCATACTGGCAGAGCTAATATATTCTGTGTATATAAAAATCATCATGAAATGTCCATATCAGGATGCAAATAATGGGGGTCAATGGACCTTAACAACTGTTGCCATCTACCACAATAAAAGACAAGCTTAACTCTTAGATGTAAATCTAAGCTTTGCATGTTGCATGACATTTAGACTATAGGGATTTGACACAGATTACCTGAAACATGGTCAAACGTAGTTTACATTAACATTGTGGTTCAATATTTAATGAGTGTTATCTATAGCCTTGTTGTCTATAGTGTCTCATTTCCAGTGACTAGCAGCACAGATTAATGTTCTTCAAATATTGAACATTCGATGTGAGATAAGAGTTTATGTTCTGCTGATTTCTACTGCAGTTTTATGGGTGGAACAAAATCTATTATTTTTTAACAAGTTTGGCTACAACTTAACAGAGCTGGTCACCCCAACAAATGCGTTTTATTTGTTTGGATCTGAAACTTGAGGTGAATTAAAAAGAAAGTTTGATGTCCAGATTTTGGAGATATATTTATACGTAACTAGTCAAAAATGTAAAAGTTTAACAGATAACAGAGACAAAAATACTGGCTGAAGTGTTTTTTTCAGCTTCATTCATCCTGAAAACATTACTGTCTGATGTTATACTGGACAGACATTTTATCTGCTGAGTTTTGCTGTTGCTGGATTCATTCAAACAAGCATTATTCACAATCCAATAAACAAATCAAAGATTCAAT
This sequence comes from Yasuhikotakia modesta, assembly GCA_036877545.1. Classification (NCBI taxonomy): domain Eukaryota; kingdom Metazoa; phylum Chordata; class Actinopteri; order Cypriniformes; family Botiidae; genus Yasuhikotakia; species Yasuhikotakia modesta. The sequence goes on from JBAJNP010008664.1 coordinate 11,894, forward strand.
GTCTTATGTTTGGATTAATATGAGGAATCATGGATCATGACTATTGATCATTATGAAACATTTTATGAGTGACTGTGGTTTAACAAACTCATAGACATCGTGTGTGTAAAACGTGTAAAGCGGACTTCACTGCTCTCTGCTGGACCCACAAGGCATGCAAACTAAGTTACGTAATAATCTTGAGAAGGCTTATTAAAAATAAACACAGTTTTCTCTTCATCGCTTTTATCTGCTCATTTATGTCACATTTCTCTCTGTTTCTTTCTCTTTTCGTTGGGTTTGTAACTTTATCGTAACTGAAGGATGGCGAAGTTGCGTTTACGCGTCTGTCCTCCGATCCGCCTGGTGGCGCTGCAGCGCGTTTCACGCAGCGCTTCGAGAAGAACAAACACGTTTCCGGTGCGCGGTAGCGTGTGAACTGCGCGCACGATATTACGCTTCTCATCGCTTTGAGTCACTCCTCATCCTTTCTTCTTTCAAGCTGTCGCTATGGTCAAACTGACGGCGGAGTTAATCGAGCAGGCGGCTCAGTACACGAACCCGGTGCGGGACAGAGAGTTGGATCTGCGCGGTAGGTGGAGGTTTATAGGCCCATCCGCGTCCTTCATGTGCGCGCGGCTGAAACTTTAAATTGTGTCTTTGCAGGTTATAAAATCCCGGTGCTGGAGAACCTGGGAGCGACCCTGGATCAGTTCGACACCATTGATTTCTCAGATAACGAGGTCAGGAAACTGGATGGATTCCCGCTGCTGAAGAGACTCAAAACAATCATTATAAACAACAACAGGATTTGGTGAGTAAAACAACAGAAATAATAAGATATTCGGTGATGCTGGTTTGTGAAAGAAACAATGAGTGTAAATGAATTACGGTTATATTTCCAAACGCATTGCAGCCGGATTGCAGAAAATCTGGAGCAGGCCTTACCAAACCTAAAGGAGCTGATCCTCACAAGCAACAACATTCAAGAGCTGGTGAGTCCATCACACCTCCATAAACTCCTCCACACATCCTTCAGTTCTGGGTCACTGACGGTTTTGGTTCTCAACAGGGTGATTTGGACCCTCTTGCTTCAGTGAAAACATTGACTCTGCTCAGGTTCCTTTTCTAATAGTCACTTCTTGCGAATCTTAAAGTGTTAAGTTTAAAAATATTAAATGTTTTTTTCCTGTTTCATAGTTTGCTGAGGAATCCTGTCACCAACAAGAAACATTACAGGTTATATGTCATCAACAAACTTCCACAGATCCGTGTTCTGGATTTCCAGAAGGTTAAGATGAAGGTATGAACTGCATGTGGAGTTCCTACAGGATGTTTTGTGTTGTGATGGGTTGAGTTGTTTGTGTAGTACGTGTGAATTTCTTTCCCCATGGTTAGGACTTGTATGTTAAGGATGTGAATTTTTCTAGCTGATTTAGCTGATCATATGTTCTTGGACTTATTTAGTTGCATTTTTGCATTTCACAACATTTTGTTTTCTGTGTACTAATGTCTGTTAAATGGAGTAGCACCTGGTCCATGTCGTACTGTTTTGTAAACGTTTGCTTGAACTCTCTGATGTATCGCTGTAGGAACGTCAGGAGGCTGAAAACATGTTCAAAGGCAAACAAGGTGCTCAGCTTGCAAAGGATATTGCCAAGCAAACCAAAACGTAAGATGAAAGTCCTTGTCAAGCACAGCTCTCCCGAATGACTGCACTGTGGAAGTGGGGCTTCTTGAAGAATTAAAACTCATGTGGAATTGGCCACCAGAAACTTGCGTTTCCATCTTAAACTTTATGCCTCGGCAATCTGAACCCACTAGTGTTTCTCAGGGGAGCTGGCTTAAGGCGTTTCTGTATCAGTTTATTGATAATGATAAGATACTGAAGATACTACACTCTGATTGTGAGAACAGTGGTTGAAAAGGCTGTAGAAGCAATTTAACGCTGCTGTGTGCTTTAAAACTGGCTTTACTCTGGTTTCAGGTTCACACCAGGAGCTGGACTTCAGATTGAGAAGAAAATGGGACCTTCTGCTGCAGATGTTGAAGCCATCAAGGCATGAAATTGTTGCATTATGTTGTGTGTATAGCAGAGGTTGTGTTAGAAAAAATGATCAATCACTTTGGTCAAAATCAAACTAATACATTAGTTTGTTGTTAGTCCAGCTTCTGAGATCTCAAATGTATTTGTAAATTAATGTAAAATAGTAATGTCTCACTGTTTACTTGTTTACATGTAGAGTGCTATTAGTAATGCCTCATCGCTGGCTGAAGTGGAGCGGTTGAAGGGACTTCTCCAGTCTGGACAGATTCCAGGAAGAGACTTGCGATCAGGTAGGATGATCTTCAGAGAATCTCGTTCACAAGGAAACTATAGATAGGTGCCATTTCATTTGTACTGTCCCTGAAGCACACAAACATCTGCTCAGCCTGATACATCTGAGTGAAGTGTTCAGTGTAAAGAGCTGCACCTGGCAGAGCGTGTGAAGAGCAGCTGTGTTTGAAAAGGCTGAATTGGGCATGAAGGGCAGAATTGTTAGAACCTCTCAAACACACTAAACGGTGTTGACAGTGATTTAGGCACATAGCCCACCCTGAGTTTCAGTGTGATGTCACCATCACCAGAGACCAACAGCAAACAAGCAGAGCTCACCAAAAGTACTTGTAAGTCACCTGCATGCTTAACGGTAGCAAGAGTTAAAAGATGAGCAGATGGGTCTCAAATGGACAACGTCCAGGTCCCAGGGTGGGATGTCAGAGGGGAGGAAGGTTTCGCCCATCTCGCTCATTCCAAAAACCTGACCACCAGAGTGTATTTATCAACAGAGCACCTGTCGGTTCCATTGTAAAACAGAGAGATACTGATACAACCACGTGGCCACACACCTGAGCCGAGGTGCTTGAGGTTGCATGAGGTTCTTTGCCTCACGTTCCACTGGACGCTGTCTGCCAGACTTAAGGATGAACAGGGTTTCTGGCTCCTGTGTGGAGGATGATCTGTACGATGTGCAGCACAGAAAGAAATGATTTGTAGTCTTGGTTTGTAACGCTTTAGTGTTTCAGAAGTGCTTTGCAATGGATGCTGCACCATCAAAAAGGGTCAGAGGTAGAAATAGCTGCAGTAAAGCAGAGTTTTCTTAACCGTGTCCTTGATTTTAGTGAGCATGAGATGGCAGTGAACCGACACTAAATATCTTGCTTTTCTTTCAGTCGTCTTCATAGCCTTCAGCACTCTGTTGTTGCCCACAAGCCTTGGGGAGAGATTCAGTAAAACAACAGCAATGGAACATATTCTGTGTTCTTGTTACAGCTAAAATGTTTAAATCTGTTGCTTAACATTTGCTTTTTCCCTTTCAGGAGCATCTAACATGGTAGAAGAGGAGATGGAAGAGGGAATGCAGGAATCCGTCTCGATGTATGGTGACATGCAAGGAATGGGAGAGGGAGAGAACGGACAAGACATTGATATGCTGGAAGGCATGAATGGATCATAGATCGTCTGTTATTTCGGTGTCTGATGTTTTTGGTGCTGTGTGAAGCACAGTACTTGCTTTGGTTGTATTTGTTTTGTAAATTGAAGTACATTAAACTTGTTTTTTTATAATGTCAAGCTTTGTATGTTTGAACTTGGGCAAAATACATAAAGTGATTTATTCATGAAAGCTGAATTTGTATGCAGGTGGTCTTTTGTCATTGTTCTGTTTATCAGTGCTGCAGATATAGGCATGACTGCAAAATGTCTGACTGCTTTTATAAAGCTGCATTAAAGCATTGACTTTTCTTCTTAATCAAACTTGTTTTTAGGAAACTTCAGTAAGTGCAGTCCTTTAATATAGACTAATACAGTTTGACTTTGCCAAGAATTAGAAAAAAACATTTGGGAAAAGAAGCACTGGAAATGGAAACATCTGACAAATCAGATTTTTGAAAGTTTATAATGTTTCTGTCCCTGACTGTACACCTCTTGTCTGATTCCACAGGCCACGTTGTATTTTTTGTCAGTGAATAACCTATAAACGTACCGGGTTAATTTAACTGTTGACTTCGATGTCATTTTAGTGTTTAGTCTCATGATGCATACATAAAGTGGGGCAAGTGCTTTCATGTCATCTGATTGGCTGTTTCTGTTTCTCTGTTCTCCACTTATAACTGAAAGCAAAAAGACTGCAAACATAAAAGCTCTACATCTGTTTCACTGGGGCTTGCAAAGTTGGTTTCCATCGATCGGCTTGGTCATGCATTTTCTAGATCTGACTGATGTGGTTAAACTGACAATGTTATTAAATGTCTATATAAAGGCTTTAAAAGCTGAAATTCGCAATTATGGTTTAGGGTGTAACATATCTGCCACATGTTTGAGATATTCAGCCAATCACATTGCGCTGTCAGCTGTGCAGCTAAATTATACATTGTTGCTTTCCTTATGGCATTTAAATGATTCTTAAACAATTATATTCCAACTCAAAATAATCTGTTCTAATATGATGCAAATAAATCTCATCTGATCTTTAAAGCATAAGAGGGAGGAAAGAAGAAAACTGAGATGTGGGAAAGCAAGAAGAAAATGAGAAGCGTTTGAAAAGCGTTACAAAAGAAATGCAAAAGCTGCACAAGAAAGTCCTCAGAGACTTCAACAGCGTTTTGAGACTAATAGCTGCAGGCCTCAGTAGAAGTTACATGTTATCTCTTCAGCACTGAAGAGGCCATTTCCTCCACTCATTCAAAAGAAAGAGAGAGATAGATAGAACGCTTCTGAACAGAGGTATGCAGCTCTACAATCTTCTTATAACTCATGAGTACCTTCACCCGCTCCAAAAGCTCAAAACATCATAATAATCTCATAACTACAGATATCATTACATTATATACTTTAGACACACTTTGTCATTATAGGGTACTGAGTGTAGATTATAGAGAAGAATAATTTAATTGCAGTATGAGGCTGAAACATCATAAAATTAAAGGGAGTCTAAATAAAAAATTTAAAAAAAGTGAAGTGACATGTAGCAAAGTATGGTGACCCATACTCAGAATTTGTGTTCTGCATTTTACCCACCCAAGTGCACACACACAATAGTGAACATACACACGGTGCCCAGGGAGCAGTTTGGTGGGGTTTGGTGCCTTGCTCAAGGGTCTCACCTCAGTCATGGTCTTGAGGAGAGCGCTGGTCATTCACTCCCCCACCTAAAATCCCTGCCATACCAGAGACTCAAACCCATGACCTTTGGGTTATAAGTCCAACTCTCTGACCACTAGGCCACAACTACCCCACAAAGCTTCTGGCAGCGGTGGGATACGAACCCATGCCCCCGAAGAGACTGGAGAACATTCAAAAATACTTTTTAAATGCACTGTATGTATGTGATAGACGTCCTTCCAGTTCTGTGTTTTTCTGTGTCGTCCTGTGTAGCACCTTGTATGACAATAAACTCCAGTTTGCCCTTGACTAAAGTGTTCCTGTAGCTCTACTGATGGAGCATTGTGTTAGCAGCACAAAGGTTGTGGGTTCAGTTCTCAGGTATACCTTAAGTATGCTGTAAGTCACTTCAGATAAAAATGCCATAAATATATATTTGGATACCAGGCAGTTAGAGCAAGCCTGTGTGTTTTTTTTTTTAGAATAGCTCAAGATTTCACAGGGGAAGGTTGTTGTCCCAGTAATTTGTGTTTAATGTCTCTGTACAGCCAGACCCCAAATGAGGTCACTGTAGCAGTTTTGGATGGGACAGACACTTTTATAACCTTGTGCTTGCTGCAGCTGGCTTTACTTGTATTACTGCATGCTGATTCAAGAATTAGTTTGTTGTACCAGATCTCTCTCTAAGACATTCACCTGTTCTGTTCCTTCATGGTGGAATGACCTCCCAGCCTCCGTTTGATCTGCTGAGACCAACACAACACCTGCTTCACTGACACCTGACTAATCCCTAATGCTCCAATGTTCAGCTAAATAAAAATAACCTTCTGTTCATCCCGCCTCTAGCATCACAATGTGATTATCACTCATAAATGTAGCCTTGCTTGCTGGTTCTTAGGACAATATGTTTTAATAATCTCTCTCTTGCAATTTGCTTTGGATAAACGCATCAACTAAATGAACAAATGTTCATGTAAATGACTAGAGATGGACCAGACAGAAGCTTGTTTTAGTTAACTGATTCTATTTGTAATAGCACATTATTTAAGAAACTGTTGTCTATGTTTGATTGACAGTTTGCTATGACTTTTATGATAAGTGATTGGGTGTTGTGGATGTTTTTTGGACATATGAAAAGGTGGATGAAACATTAGACTTAACATTGGGCTGAATTTTGTGGCGTCATAGCTCTGCATCAGTAGTCAAATCAGATCGTCTGAATGTTTCCAACGGACGTCAAGGTCTTGACTGGCAAGTGGTCTTTAAATATCATCATGGATGATAGCCATGTCCTAGCAACTATTTAGAACACCCTAGCAACCAACATGAATTAGCCATATCTTAGCACCAGAACATCATAGAAATATGGCAGTCTTAACAGGGCCATTGAGTCAATAAAATACCAAACCTTAGCAAGGCTGCAAATGAGGATATAATCACTGTGTAATTTCTTTACTTGGCAAAGCAACAACACTGTTACATAAAACATAAATCATCAGCATAAAATGTAACGCATGCCAAGTTTTTCAAAAGTAGAACAGAATAGTACAATAGTACAATAGTGAAATGGGTGTAATTATATCAGGCATGATTGTGCCGAGCGCTGGAGCCCAATACAACCTGCCCACACAACAGTCACACACGCGGTTCATAGCGGCTACTGTCAGTACATCCTTAACAACTGTCTTACACGATAAACCTCGAGCACTAGCTAGATCTCACTTGAGCACTAGTTAGGTCTCACTCGAGCACTAGCTAGGTCTCACTCGTGCACTAGCTAGGTCTCACTCGAGCACTAGATAGATCTCACTCGTGCACTAGATAGATCTCACTCGAGCACTAGAAAGATCTCGCTCGAGCACTAGCTAGGTCTCACTCGTGCACTAGATAGATCTCACTCGAGCACTAGATAGATCTCACTCATGCACTAGATAGATCTCACTCGAGCACTAGTTAGATCTCACTCGTGCACTAGATAGATCTCACTCGAGCACTAGAAAGATCTGACTCGTGCACTAGCTAGGTCTCACTCGAGCACTAGATAGATCTCACTCGTGCACTAGATAGATCTCACTCGAGCACTAGAAAGATCTGACTCGTGCACTAGCTAGGTCTCACTCGAGCACTAGCTAGGTCTCACTCGTGCACTAGATAGATCTCACTCGAGCACTAGCTAGGTCTCAATCGTGCACTAGCTAGATCTCACTCGAGCACTAGTTAGGTCTCACTCGAGCACTAGCTAGGTCTCACTCGTGCACTAGCTAGATCTCACTCGAGCACTAGCTAGATCTCACTCGAGCACTAGAAAGATCTCACTCGTGCACTAGCTAGATCTCACTCGAGCACTAGCTAGGTCTCACTCGTGCACTAGATAGGTCTCACTCGTGCACTAGCTAGATCTCACTCGAGCACTAGCTAGGTCTCACTCGTGCACTAGATAGGTCTCACTCGTGCACTAGAAAGATCTCACTCGAGCACTAGCTAAGTCTCACTCGAGCACTGGCTAGGTCTCACTCGTGCACTAGCTGGATCTCACTCGAGCACTAGATAGATCTCACTCGAGCACTAGCTAGATCTCACTCGAGCACTAGCTAGGTCTCACTCGTGCACTAGATAGATCTCACTCGAGCACTAGAAAGATCTCACTCGAGCACTAGCTAGGTCTCACTCGAGCACTAGCTAGGTCTCACTCGAGCACTAGCTAGATCTCGCTCGAGCACTAGCTAGGTCTCACTCGTGCACTAGAT
>JBAJNP010008665.1:0-19761 GCA_036877545.1 Yasuhikotakia modesta
CAGGTCTGCCTGATATGCCTGAAGCACTGCCATAGTATTTAAAGAGGCACCTGCTAGACCTGCTGCCATGTACCCCCTGCCTACTAAGTCAGAAGTGGTTATATGGGCTTTAGAAGGCAGGGATGGAGCCTTTAATGACGATGCCTCACTGGGGGATAGGTAGCTAGCTACAGCCTGCTCCACCCGGGGCATTGCCTTATAGCCATGCTCAGCCAGCCCTGCCACATTAACATAGATGTTGGAAGCAAGGGTTATATATGCGCTGAAAATGGCTTTCCCCAAGACTTAGATATCATTATGGATATCTTTACTTATGGATAATCTTCATTATGGATATCTTTAAAAAGGGAAAGCTCCTAAGTAGAGGTGCAGGCTGGTCACATAAAAGCGTTTATTTAACAGACTTTTATGTGCATCAGCCTGCTGCTCGGCGGGCCAACTAATGTCAAGTTTGGCCACAGCACGAGTTATAACCTCTATGAGCTCTTCATATTTAAGGGACATATGTGTGCTTTTAACATTTTCTACCTCCAGTTTTTTGTGTGGAGAAAGAGCGATACAATGAGCCCTGTCCCCGAGAGGAAGTAACCGCACTGCAGGCTTCCGAACCCAGAGAGAGAGCAGATCTAACGAGTGAAGAATGAGATAAGGCAGTGCCCATCTTAATTCTTTCCATTAAATCCATCTCAGTGAACCCGCGAGGAACACTAATAAAGGCTCCCTCCTCAAAAAGAGCCCTCAAAGGCAAACAACACACAGACGGTCTGTATCCCCGCCCGTAATGTAATGCGGGCAGGGAGGAACACACAGCCCGAAATGCTGCTTTTAAACACCCCTTCTATCACTCTTTACCTTGGCTTTAGGCATGATAATGCTAATACATAGAGACAAAATCACGCAAGAAAACTTCTACTAGCTAACAAGTGACAAAGGACAGACAATGTAACACAGAGCGCTTCGCTGAATGAACAAAACTAACCCGAGCAGTGTTTTGCATGTGCGTTTTATAGTCTCTTGGTTATGCCGTCACCCCGCCTGTGATGACACGCCCCCCAATTTGTGATTAGACACCTGTATCAGAGTGCATAAAAGCTGATGGCTTTCCCATAGCGTTTTGACGCAGCTCGAGTTCCTGAAAGAGAACCACACTTAAGACTACAAAATTCTAATTAACAGGCATTCAACCACTTGTGAGTCTAATGATTCATGTAAGAGGTGTCCAGCAGACAGGTGACTATAAAAGGGCATTACTTAACAAAGAAAAGCCCTTCCCATTTCATGCTGTCAGCAATGGCTCCCCATGAAAGAGAAATGTCACAAAATCTGAGAAACGAAATAATTTCTTTGCACAAAAAAGGTGAGGGCTACAAGAAGATCAGCAAAGCTTTACATATCAGTCAAAATACTGTAGCAAAAGTGATCCAAAAATTTAAGAAAGATGGAAGTGCAACCATCTTATAGAGACATCCAGGCCGTCCACAGAAGTTAACATCTCGACAGGAGCATCTTCTGATGAGAAGGGTTGAAGAAAATCTCCATGCAAGTTCACTGCAGTTAGCTAAAGCAGTAGAAAGCCAAACTGGAGTGACCGTTTCCTGTGAAACCATACGGCGCACAATGCAGAGGAATGGCAAGCATGGGTATCGTCTACGAAGGAAGCCTCTCCTAAAGCCCATGCACAAAAAAGCACGCCTAGAATTTACTAGGGCCCATGCTGAAAAAGATGAAGACTACTGTGATTGAATGGCCAAGTATGTCTCCTGATATGAACCCAATCAAACACCTGTGCGGAATTCTGAAGCGACAAGTTGAGCATCACTCTCCACCCAACTTGTTCATTTCATGCATAGAAGACTTGGTGCTGTCCTTAAAAATCACGGTGCTCATACAAGATACTAGTAGTAGTTTTTGTTGCAGGGTGTATTCATTTTTGCTTCAACCAGTTTGATTAAAACTGAACATTTTGTAATCCAAGTTAGATTATTAACCTTAATTTCATGTTATGGAGTTAAAGACGTGTTCAATAAAACTCAGCCATGTGAAAGGTTTGGAAATTGTTCTTTTGTTCATTGAGCTATTGATTAAATTCATACTTTTTAAATGAGACATACCTGCACACACATAAATGAAACTTGGCACGTGCACCTGATGTGTCGACCCAAACAACCTTTGCCCACCCTTAGCTCTACCAAACATGCCATAAAATTTTAAATTCTCCTCCTAAGGATTTTATGTGATTGTCACCAAACATGAGCATCATGAGCAACACATTAAAGAATTTTTTTACAGGGTTTTTGATATCTTGAACAGTGTTGCCATAGCAAGATAGCAAAATGTTGCCTAAAATTGTAAACAGGAAGCCCAATATCTACAGCATGCATTGAGCCATTTAAATCAAATTTGGGGAATATGTTTACTGTGGTGCACTAATGACATTGATATGACTATTGTAAGTAATGGTCATAGCACCACCAACTGGCCAAAGGAAGTGTGCCACTTAAAATAAAGAATTGTATTTACATTAGATTTGGTCAGAATAAGGGGACATGGCTGATGTAATGCTTTTAAAATAATGAGTGTTGAGTATTTATTGTGTGATAATGGTGGTGATTTACCTGCACCTGCAATTTTGAGTCTTTGCTGACACTTTTTGTCCTCCATCTTCTGCTGCCTCGCTTCTCTTTCTTTGTCAAATCTACACAGTTACTCTAAATTACACACAAGCGCACAAACACAGGTAATATCGTTATAGCATAAAAAAGCATAAACCTTTAACAGAATCAGATGAGATGCTGTGAATGTGTGATGAGAGGATTGTGTTTTATTTCACATGCAGAGAGTGATCAGAATGACATTTGTCTATTAGCAATGTCCTCTATAAATTATATACAAATCAGTAAACAAACTTTAGTTTTAATACAAGCAACCTGTGGGATATAAGTGTGAAATCAAAGGGTCTGCAGTTACAAACACAGATTCATCTGTTAAGCAGGATACAGAGACTGCAGCAGAAGTTTTACAGTAATCCACCCTCATAGTCACAAAGATTGTTTCAATCAGTAATGAGCTGTATTTCAATCCAAACATTTAGACAACAAATCATATGTCAAAATAATTCATCTGTGTATTAAAGTGTAAATGCAGTCAAGGAAATCAGCTATCCACACACATAAGAAACTCGTACGCTCATACCTGAACAACCTGACTGTGTGTACCTGCATGTCAGTGAAGTTTGGAGCTGACTGTGTCCTCTGTAAGATCTCTAGGCTTTGCAGCAGTTGAGTCAGTTCAAGTAGACTAGACTGACAGAAGGCGAGTTCTGAAATAAACACACACATCTGTTGATTTCTGTATGCTTGTATGAGACGCTTGAACAATGAAACTGAAATGAATTATGCGTTACCTTCTGCACACTTGTCCATGTTCTCAGACTCCTGTAACCAGGCAGCTACTTTACTCTGGCCATTACTACAGGATGGAGGCAACTGCCAAGACAGACTGCTGGGCTTAACCTAGTGAATAGACACATACACAGACATATATTTCCATAGCTATCTGAATGAGGCTGGTCACTGATTACAGGTTAACAGAGCAAAATTTAATCCATTGTACTTTTGTAAAGTTAAACAGGACATTTAATGAAAAATGATAGCCTAATTGTAGCCATCGTAAAAAGATTAAGAAAACTTTCACACAATGTAATTTTGGATTATGCTGGACACTTTCAAGAGAATTTTCTTTCTCTAATTTCAATGTTCACTATGAGTGAACTATACTTTTAAATAGAAATCTTTCTAGTGCGCTTGCCACTATTTAGTCTGTCCCTGTACCAAAAACATGGACGTTTATTGGCCTGTTTGTCTACTGTAGACAGACAGAAGGTTAGTCAGGAATCTTCTGAGGTGCTGAAACATCTGTTGAGTCATACAGATTCATGAACGCACACACACTACAGTACAGAGACTGTGAAGCGGGACCAACCTTGCTTTGATGTGTGCTGGGGGGGGTCGTCTGGGGGGACTCTGCGCTGGCAGATGGAGGGAAGGTCCGTAACGTAGCATCACGAGGAGAACGAACAATCTCATTCTGACGGAACAAACGATGGTGACGCAGCTTGCACACCCAGACTTCAAAAACATCTGGAGACTTCACCTTGAATGAGAAAGACAGACAGTCAGCAAGTTTATTTTCTTAACATCCACAGGGTCAAAAATGCCCATAGTTTAAAAAAATACCCAATTACCCAATAGAAGTTATTGTATTATATTTACTGCATTCATACAGGCTGTGATGTAATCCCTGCAGACTCTATATATAGAAGCTATAGAAATGAACATACAGGCAGAATCAAACTCACACCTTTAGATGGTAGATGTGTTCCTCTGTGTCCAGATCAATGCGGCGAGATCTTTTCTTGATGGACATCACAGACAGACCCACATCTATACTGCCATGAAGCTTCGCCCTCTGAATCTGCTCCACACACACACACACAAAATTCATTTTATCTGTTCTTCTGTTCACACCTGTGAATTCAGTGAATCATATGTACATTTCCTAAAGGTAACCGCTGCTCTTCCAGAATTAGAGATTCTGGTAAACTGTGTAAAATAAAACGTTGCATGTAAGTGGTTTCGCTGTTGTTGTGACAATTACTGTAAACATCTGTTAAGTGTAACTACAAGTATAGCCCATCACAGTGTTAGTTGTTATTACTAAACAAAAAATAAATAATATTAATCATTTACATTTTATAATTGACTTTCTATAACATGTGGACATCGGTGCAACTGGTGTTTGTGTATATCACCGTCAGATTTATAAAACTCAGTTTTTTACAGTTGCTCTACAACATGATCTGCTGGAGATGCTATCCTATCTCGGTGTGCTACGAAAACCAGGATTTCCAGGAATGCCAGTGGCCGGGGGAGGAGACGTTGCAAGCGGTGTGTGAGAAAACAGAAGCACTGCAAAAGGGGGGTGTCCATGCTAGACTCAAAACAAACCCAAGCCGGCTGATTCTCCCATCCATTCTGTTCTCCAATGTCTGCTCCTGGACAATAAAATGGATTACACCCGACTTCAGCAAACTACCCTGCATGAGTTTAGAGACTGCTGCATCTTTGCTTTCACAGAGACGTGGCTCAGCGAAAGACTTCCGGACGTCAACATTCAGCTTGACGGGCTAACCTCCTTTCTGAGAACCCAAGACTCTGCCTTCAGGGCAGGCAACAAAGTGGCCCTAAGAACAGCAAGGGCCAAACTGTCCCGGGCCATCAGAGAGGCAATCCACAGCCACTTCATGACCAGCAGAGACAAGCGGCGCATATGGCAGGGCTTCCAGACCATCACCAACCACAGGCCAACTCCACCAGCCTGTGACAGTGATGCCTCTCTTCCAGATGCGCCCAATTCTGTGCTCAGTTTGAGGTGTAACAGAGAGAAAGACCACCCCTCCCCCAATTACCAGGTGCTGTGTCTAACTACAGCCAATGTGAGGAAGACTCTACACAGAGTTAACCCACGGAAGGCTGCTTGACCAGACAACATTCTTTGTAGGATGCTCAGGACATGTGCGGACCAACTGGCTGATGGTCGAACCAACTGGTCTTCACAGACATCTTCAACATCTCTCTGAGCAGCACTGTAGATCCAATGTGCTTCAAGGCCACCACCATCGTCCCCATGCCAAAGAAGTCTCCAGTGTCCTGGCTCAATGACTACCGTCCTATTGCACTTACACCTGTCTTCATGAAGAACCTCATGAAGAGAGGTTCGTCTTAAGGAAAATTAAGAGTGGAGATCGTAAGAAGCACAGAGTTTCTTGGCATTCACCTGACGGAGAACCTCACCTGGTAGCTCAACACCAGTTTCACAGCAAAAAAAGCCCATGTGTTGTAAAAAAAAAGCCAATGCATTGTATGTGTTTTTTAAGAAAGTTGGTCTATGTTATTGTCCTGTGTTGTCGTCTGTGTTGTATATAGTGTTTCCTGTATTGAACTGTGTATTAGTCTGTGCTCTATCCTGTGCTGCCTGTCTGCACTTTGTGCACTTCATGTACAGAGAGTGTTGTGTTTTGTATATACCGTACATTGTAGTTTTTGTTGTGTTTAGTTTTTGTTTTGTCCCTGCGTTGTACTGTAGCACCTTGGTCCTGGAGAAAGTTGTTTCGTTTCACTATGTACTTGTATATGGCAGAAATTACAATAAACTCCACTTTGACTTTTTAAAAAACTGTTCATAATTTTTATAATAATAATAATGCCAGTTCAAAGTCCAAAAGTCTTAAGCAGGTTTCATTTTTTTCAGCTTTTTGGTTTCATTTGGAAATATCAACTTTCTGTTCAGCTCTATATTTTGTAGGTAATAAAGGGCAAGACAGGTCTGCACAACCCCACATGCTCTCATCTGTTGGTTTGGTTGCAGCAGTGTTTGGGGATGATTGTGCTGTGAAGTCTCTTCTGAGTCATGCTACAGTGACAGCCAATCACAGCTCAGCCTCCCTCTGACCTACCTCCACATTTTATTAGTGTTATTCGAACAACTCACATCTACAGGAGATTTGGAGTATTTCAGGATCCCGTTATCCAGAATGAAGAAACGCTGTGCAGAAGAAAAAAGAATGACGGTCATTTATCTGATATATTTCAGTCTTGTATGGAGTGAAGTGTGGAAGTATGGCAGACCTTGTGCCAGCCCTTCAGAGGCCATTTCCTCTTCTTCAGCATAAAACCTTCATGTTTCTCAGGTCTTTGGATGTGAGTCTGCCCAATCTTCAGCCCCTCAATGATTTCCCAACTGTCTGTCTCCTACAACAGGAGCGAAATGAGAATGAATAAAATGTACACAATGCTTATTTACACTGTAACTGCAGTCATCATTTGTTTGTGGATAAAACATTACATTACAACATCAATTCCTGTTTCAATGTAAGTTTTTACTCATGGGCAGGATAAGTAAGTGCTTTGTAGTGACTGTAGCGACCAACTGTTAATATGTCTTTGCATACAAAAGAAGCATAATAAAACATACCTGAGGTGAGTGTTTTGTAGAGCTTTGTTCATTTTAAAAGTATATAAATGATTTAAGGAATGACATCCTAGTTGTAGTGCTGTTCATGGGATGTCAGAACTATCCCTCTAACTACAGCAGACACACCAACTTGCAACCAAACGTTTAGCGACATGCAGCAAAAGGAGGTTTAAGGGGCTTATAATAACAACAGTGATTCTGACCTATTTAGTGTTCTTTAGGTGACTGTAAATGTAATTAACTGTACTGATGCTTCTGATGAGTCACTGCAGTACTGAAGACTCTTGAACGTTTGCCCCTTCTTTCCCTCTCATCTCATCTCTGTTCTTTACTGGTTGTGTAAAGTGTGACATCACACTAAACACTGTAAACATGAAATCATTTTTCTTTTGTTTAAATGCAAAAATCAAGAATTGTCCTCCATGAAGGTGTGATTTTTGTTTGCTAAATAAACGTTACAATTACATTTCAGCATTCAGCAGATGGTTTTATTCAAAGCAACTCACAATGTGAGGACAAGAGGGAAGTGTTAAATCCTAAGATGATAATAAAAATCAGCTGTACATTTATCAGATAACTAATGAAAAGTTGTTGCCATGTTGCCAAGATTGTATGTCATACAATCTTCAGCTGGCAGTTCTTGGGCTGCAGGCTGCTGTGTGAACAAGTGCTAGCAACCAGTTCTAATCCAGCAGGTCAGCTACAGGAATGTCAGTCTCAGCTGAACACTGAATACTGCACACACTGCTCAATGAACACTGCTTAATGCTCACTGAATACTGCACACACTGCTCACTGAATACTGCACACACTGCTCACTGCACAATGAATACTGCTCACTGAATACTGCAAACTGCTCACTGAACACTGCTTACTGAATACTGCACACACTGCTCACTGAACACTGCTTACTGCTCACTGAATGCTGCACACACTTCTCACTGCACAATGAATACTGCTCACTGAATACTGCACACACTGCTCACTGCACACTGAATACTGCACACTGCTCACTGAACACTGCTTACTGCTCACTGAATACTGCACACACAGCGCACTGCTCACTGAATACTGCAACAAAAACTACATGTGCAACAAAATGCATGAAATGATAAATATTTTAAACAGCAGTACTCTACATGACCTCATTACTCCATGAGTACATTTCTTAAGTGACTGCATTATGAGGCACCCATTCATCATGTCAGAGCCGAAAGAATTATTTCACAATTTTTGTGAAAAATGGAGACTAGTTTATGATGCTTTTAACATTTCAGCAGGCTGGTCAAAGTTTTGCATTTAAAGGCATGTCTGTCAGACTTCCAGAACACGGAGACCCAATTGCGGGTGAACAACAAACAGTTTATTGAAAACGGAAAGTAAAAATGGCAGAAACAGCTTGCAGCTGGCAATCTTATCCAGGATGTCAAGGTCTGAAACTTGATGGCGTGAATCCTGTGACAACTGCATCAGCCGTCAGAATAACTGAGTTACCATTGGATGGGTGTAACCCCATGACAAAGTCCAGTGTGATGTGGGATCATGGACGGGAAGGGGGTGGAGCAGACAAACAGGGGGAAATTGGAGGTCTTGTTCAGAGCACATGAGGAGCAGGGCAACACAAACTGTCTAACATCAGACCCCATGGAGGGCCACCAGAATTGCTGGCAGATAGCAGCAATTAAGCCAGCAACCAGCAATCTTTGAATGACTGGATGTCAAGCCAACTTCGAGGAATGGCCCCACTGGAATACTTCAGGGCGCAATGCAGCCGGCACAAAAAAACGACCCTCAGGGCACCCCTCCGGAATTTCATCCCTTCATCCAGCTAGTTTCAATTGCCGCTCGATTCCCCAGAACGGCTGCGATGACCCCTCCAGCTAATGACGGCACTCCTTCAAAGCAAGCTTCACCTCTGCAGAAACAGGCACAGGGATGTACCTTCCAGTCATTCTCAGAGCGCTGAGACAGGGCAGCTCCAACTAAGACATTGGACATGTCAACCTCAACAAAGAACTGCCGTTCGGGGTCTGGAAAACATAGCACAGGAGCAGATATGAAATGGGACTTGAGATCTTCAAAGGGCTCCTGAGCATGGGAATTCGACTGAAACAGACTGTTGGTAAAGGTGAGCGCAGTGAGCGACGCAACAACCGAGACAAAATTCCTAATAAAATGTTGGAAGAAGCTCAGGAACCGCTGCAATGCCTTGCGGGAGTTGGTTACAGGCCACTTGGCCACAGAGTTGACCTCGGAGGGGTTGGCCTTAACCCCTCGAGCAGAAATGATATGCCCCAAGAGTAAAACTCACTTGGCTGCCTTGACATACAGGCGGTTAGCTAAAAGCTATTGTAGGACTCTTCTAACATGCTGAGTGTGAATCGGGAGAGAGAAAATCTGAATATCATCCAGGTAGACAAAAGCAAACTTATTTACCATGTCTCTCAGCACATCATTAATGAGAGCCTGGAAGACAGCTGGCATGTTTGTAAGACTGAACGGCAGGACTCGATACCCTAAGTATCCCATGTGAGTGTTAAATGCTGTCTTCCACTTATCCCCCTCAAGGATGCGAATGAGCTGGTAGGCATTGCAAAGGTCTTGTTTAGTAAAGACCTGACCTCCTTGCAATTACTCAAAGGTAGTATTAGTACAACTGACAACATGAGTGGTAGGGGATACCAATTTAGGGGATCGTTTTGTAATAAGTAATGTTGTTCAAGCCCCAGTAATCAATGCAAGGTCGCAGTGAACCATCCTTTCTCTGGATGAAGAACCGAGCACCAGCGGGAGAAGAGAAATGGCGGGTGGGCCAGCTTTTATTCTCGCAATTTAGCCTTTTTTTTGGACCAGACAGGGAATACAAATACCCCAGGACAGAAAAGTGTCTGGTGGGAGATCAATTGACGCAATCGTTATGCTGGTGAGGTAGAAGTGACGTGGCCCGGGACTTGCTAAAGACCAACAGGTAATCTCGGTACTCCACTGGAACCCCAGAAATATCAGCCCCTGCAACGCAGGGGAAACAAAGACATGGGAAGGGGCAGCACCCAGGCAAGACACAAGACAAGATGCACTGCAAGCGAGCAAAGAATGTCCCAACCAATCAACGTGAGGGTTGTGCTGAATGAGCCAAGGGTGCCCCAGGATAATGGGAACACTAGAGGAGACAATGATATACAGCACAATCTCCTCACAACAAATGCCTGAGACACAGGGGGCGTGGAGTGGGAGATGGCAAGGGGTTGGTCAGCCAGGGACCAGGTGGACAGGGGCCTAGAGAGTGGGACGCCAGGAATGCTCCATATGGTGCCGAACTGGGCATCAAAAAATTCCCCTCCGCCCCGAAGTCCGCCAGTGCCCGTGTCAAAATTGACGAGTCCTGAAAAAAAACCAGAAAAGACTGGTGAGAGACCTTATAGACACTGTCCATGAAGACTCTCTGCACTACAGAAGGGCTCTGTCTCTTTATTGAACAGGACAGAGCAAGATGTCGTGGTCTCCCGTAGTACAGACAGAGGTTGTCGTTGGGAGGAGGCTCCTGTGACAACCGCATCAGCTTGAACGCTGCCTCATCCCATCACGCCGACTGGAATTAGATGTCCCAGACGGCTGAGAACCCCTGTTGGGTCAATGCCAAACCGACCGGATTGGTATCTGCTGAATTCATGAGGTTGGATGTTTCATTCTGCCATCAAAACAACAAAAAGACATGGACAACAAACCTGGGATGATCAAACCAGGGTCCTGACAATGTCTGCCTCCAATTACTTTCATTGTATGATAAAAACATCTTAATGTTTTAATGACGCAGCTTCTACTTGTGTGTTTCACAGTATGAAACTCCATAATAGTGGAATGACAGAATAAGGACTAAACCACAATATTAAAGTCAGTGGTTCGCTAGATGATTATTTTTCACTCACTATCAGTGACCAATACATTTCCTTACTGAATGACAAACTATTGTCCTGCGCTGACCTGAACTTGCTTGTTCTGTCTGATTTAAACATTTTCTCAGCAAACACTGACTGTTATCAATTACAATTGTGTAACCATGTATTTTTCTGAGCTTTACCTACATATATATTATATTCTTATATTTACACTACAGCCCTGTATGGACATATGCATTCACTCATACGACTTTCTTCTGCAGCATCAGCAGGGTCACAATCTTTTTCCACATCACTTTAAACAATAATCATAATCATCCCTCTTATTGTAGCTCTATACTGCCTACAATCCAAAAGAGAAACACGTTGTCTAATAACATGGAAATGAAAATTACAGCAATTGAACATACAGCCATTACCCATATATATACTGTGAATGATGTCATCAATGAAAATTGGTTTCCCTACACTTACAAAAAGTATAAAAATGTAGTTTGATTTAACAGTATATTAAATATTTTGCAATGAACATTTTAATTTGATCACAACACAAACGTGTGAAACTCTGCTTAACTCAGTGTTGAAATTAATCCTAGATTGTAAGAGATGATTAGCCAGATTTAAATGCAGCATAAAAGGCCCATTTAAAGCCCTGTGGAGAAATTGAATAGGGCTAACTCAACAGCAGCAGGTGTGCCCTCACTGTCGCAGATCAGAAATGGTGTTTTTATGGAGATTTGGGAACAGTTGTCTTGCCTGTCGACTGTCTCTTTGAGGGAAAGACGAGGACACACTCTTGTGGGAGGGGTTGGAGCTTTTGTGGGAGGGGTTGGAGCTCTTGTGGGAGGGGTTGGAGCTCTTGTGGGAGGGGTTGGAGCTCTTGTGAACGGGTGTGGCACCCTTCTCCTCCAGGCTGGTGGCTCGGCTTTGATGGCGAGACATGATAATGGTGGCTCTCAGCCTCCTCTGTCAATTCTCTCTTCCTTTTTATTTACAAATTTGTAGTTTCAGCAAAGTGCAACATGACAGGTGAATCCTGCGCTTTACCTGAAACAAAAATGAAGAGTTACATTAGACTGCTGAATTTAAACTTCACATAGATTAATCATTTGTGACCCTATCATGTTTTTTTCTTAAAATGATAAACAGAAACAACAAATAACATTAACTGTTGATGTTAATTTCCATATTATAATAGAACTATTTAAATAAACAATTATACAATGACATTTCAGAAATATTATTCAAGTTAAATAGTCATTATTTAGTCTCTTTCAGCTGATTGGCTTTCTCTTGTCAAATCATGTTTGTCTCGTCTCCTCAACAGCACAGCAATAAAACACAGACTGTAAATGACAGAGAGGAGTAGGAAATTGGATTGCGATTGATCAGAGGAACCATCCAACCAGCATTGAGCATGACTCATTATGCTGTTTATCTGTTATCTGTTCTTAAGCGACAGTGCTGCAGTCTTCTGACAGTCGCTGTATTAAAGGATTAACTGCAAAACCAGAAATTTAATGCCTCTGCCTCCTAATGAGCCCATTAACCAACTAACTAAACTGATTTCTTATATTTGTTATTCTTAATATTTATATACAAATATATATATATGGAACCGTTTTTTTTTATTTTTATTCCTAGGTTTGATGATGTTATATTAAATGTGTTGGGGAAGAATGTGTGTATTTTTCCACATCATGTAGAGCACAGCGTTTCTGTAAGTGTAAATGTGTGTCTACTGTACATGTGTGTCTACTGTACATGTCTCTGTGTGAGTCTTCCTGCAGTAGTATTGATTAGTCATCCAGTATGGAGAAAGTCCATGTTCATCTTAATTGGACCCAAAGGAACACACAAACACACACAAAAGTGCGCACACACACACACACAAACACACTACAGTGTGCTACAGTGTGAGAAAGTTTAAGAAAAGCTGTTACATGTACAGGCACAGCTACAGATGAGATAACAGGAAACATCTGTATTGGTCTTCACAGCACAAACATGCTTAGCAAGCAGTGTGAGGGAAACACAAGCCCTGCATGAACAAACACTATCAGTAAAAGACTCTTCCTCCTGCTCTGTGCTGACACACATGACCTGAAAACACAAACCTGCACCTAAAGAGCTCATGTTTCCTCTGATAAACCAAACCACTCAAATCCCAATGATTTCATTCACATTCTGAAATGAAAAGGTTTAGTTCTGTCTCAGTTTGATTTCTATGAAGCATTTGTAACACATGATTTCACTTCAGATGGATGGAGTTGTGATGTGACAGGTGTGGGAATGGGCAGGCTGCTTTGAGATTGGAACTGTGTGTGAAATCCTTACAGCAGGAGTAACTGTAAAGGTGTCACAACAATGTTAGTGTACATCAGGCAACATTCACAGACAACAGAAAGAGAACTGAGGATTGATGCGGCACGATGACGGTTCAGGCTAGTGGATATTGGCTGTTACATTAAGTGATGAAAGCAGATTTTCTCATTGAAACATGGGCACCATGTTTCTCTTTTTTGGAGATTTTGTGGAGAAAACAGACCTTTAAAGCAACTTAATAACTACTTCAATAATCACCAGGTCAAGCATGGTAACCCAAACTCTGAATCTGTCCTCTGCATTCAGTGTGCACACATAATAAACACACTGCAAATCTTAAAAATACACCCGGAGCCATGAGCAGCCATTCACTGCAGTAACCAAAGACTTAATAAAATATGAATAAAATTTCTGAAATKAATACATGTGTCTCATCCTGTGGAAATTCACTGTTAATGTGTGTAATATCACAATATCAAGCACAGCTCAGATAACCTGTATGATCAGCTTTCTGCCACAGCTGACAAATGCCTGCAAACTGTGAGCCAAAACACCTTATTATTTAGAAACATTCACCATTTATAAACTTCTGGAAACTGTGTGTGACTGCATATACAAGCAGTTGTGTAAAGTCACGCTATTATAACACAATAACACACATGAAATTGTGTGGTGATTGTGTTTAAAAACATGCTGAATAAATCCAAACATACATAAACATATTGTCACATCTTCAAAGTATTCTACATCACCCAGCTTCTTCACCCAAAATGATTTTCAAACAATACCGAAGTTCAGCTAACAGGCAGGATGACAAACAGGTTTAAATGTAAATGTGAAGAAAGGTGTGAAATTAGGAAATGTGTTGTTGCCAAGGGGGGTGCAAGGGTATGTCATGCTTTCTGACTTATGTACAATGTTGAGAGTTGGACGTTTTACATAGTATTTTTGTATTTTATTTTTGTATCTTTTGTATCCCCCCAAGGTTTGTACTGGTTTAAGTTTTTTCAAACCTTATAATTTGTTACGTAACAATTGCTGGGGTCCCTTATTGGATAATTCTCCCGGCAAAGGAACGCCTACGCGTAACCTAGCTGTTCGGAACCATAACCGTGTGGCCAGTGCTGCTGTCAAGGAGTTGGTGTCATACCAAGAATAAGCAATGGCGCAAAGGAAGTGTGTTTTTGAGCGTGAGGGACAGAAATTTTATTTAGCTTTCCTTAAAAGTTGTTTAGCTTTCCTTAAAACCCAGCGGTAAGACAACAGTGGATGCAGTTTGTTTTTCTCGGACAGCAAAGGTGTTGCGAAAACGTGAATATTTGTTACCGGCATTTCACTGACAATTGTTTTACAAACAAGCAGCAATTTGATAGTGGATTTGCCAATTGTTTGCAAATACAGGGTGAAGTGGTCCCAACAATAAAATATTCCATTCACGAGCCTAAGAATCCAAGAATTAGTATTCGGGAGAGGGCTCCCACTGTTGGCTGGTACCTTCCGCCGGGGTCTACCTCGGGGTAGGGGAGCTGATCGATCTGGGTAAGATTGGTGGAACTTTGTGGTGAGTGACAGGTCCAGAATGTCATTTGCAGATCCTTTAGCCCTCCCAGTCTACCAGATACTGTGGACATCAACCCTGGTGCCTCAAGTTCAGAATGGAGCTGGCCTGGTAGGCCTCCTCGCTGTCCACAGTAATGAGAGGGGGACCCTGGGCACCGGCCTCGTCTAGGACCTCCACTCTTCTTAGATCACCAGAGGGCTTAAGCAAGGAGACCATAATAGCAAAACACAATGTTGCAGAGAGTTTCAGCAGTCTCTAAGGATGTGGGGAGTTTGGGGAGAGGTATGAGGCGGCACGCCTTGGAGAATCGGTCAATTACAGCGAGTATAGTGGTGTGGCCTTGTAAGGAAGGGGGGTCTGTAATAGAAATCGATGGCAATTTGTGACCTTGGACATTGTGGAATAATAAGGGGATGGAGCAAGGCAGCTGGAGATTGATGTGGGATTTTGGAGACATTACAGCTTACACAATCCTTAATGAATTGAATGGTGTCTGTCTGCAGAGTAGGCCACCAAAACTTGTTTGACAGAAGTTGTATAGTGACAGTAATGCCTGGGTGATTAGAGCTGGGTGTGGTGTGAAACAGGGATAGCATACGAGGTTGTTGAGCCAAGGGGATATAGGTAAGAGTCTGGAGGGCAGTTCTGAGTTGCAGGCTCTTGAAGCTGGGCTTCTTTAATTTCAGTCATTATGTTTAGGTGTTTTGGGAGCCAGGTCGATCACTTTGAAGATCACTTTGAAGTTAAAGTGTGTGAAGAAAAGGGCCCAACGAGCCTGGCAATGATTAAGGCGTAGCTGATGGAAATATAGGTAAGATAGGCTGATGCAAATATTCCAGTTTTTGATGGTCAGTGAGTACTGTAAATGGATGTTTTGCCCCCTCTAGCCAATGCCGCCATTCCTTGAAGGCAGCTTTCATTGCCAGCAGTTCATGATATTATAGTTCTGTTCAGCTGGACTGAGCTTGTGAGAAAAGGCACATGGAAACATTTTTGGAAGCTTGCCATGGCGCTGATACAATATGGGTCCAATACCAGTACTAGACAACCTAAAGTATAAACTCTTTCTCAGGAATGGGACAGTGTGTTAATTGTTGCAAATGTTAGTTAAGTGTGAGGTGACAGTCAAGCTATGGTGGAGTACAATTTTCCTCCAGAATGGGAACAGGAATTTATTTTTACCTTAGTAAAAGATAAGTGTGTGTGTATGCTGTGCCACCAAAAACAAGCATTGTGTTAAAGAGGAAATCTAGAGCGGCACCACAATATCAATCACCCGAAATTTAAAGACTGCTACCCACCAACGAGCGCAATCTGTGCAAGGAAAGTTCACGAGCTGAAATCTGAGCTAAAGGCCCAGCAATCACGTTTTACAAAATCTGATGATCACAATTTGGCTGGCATCATTTCAAGTAACAAAACCTTTTACAGATGGCAAATTATTAAAGGGAGCAATTGCCATTACTGCAGAGACTATTAAAGGACATAAAATCCACACTCTGTGTTGTACATCTTAGTCCAGCATCAGTGACAATGAAGATCGAGTCACTGTCAGAGGATGTGGATCAACATGTGTTAAAGGACTTCTCACTCTGTGAATATTTTTCACTACAGTTCAACAAATCTTTGGATGCAGTGGACACAGTTCAGCTTGTTGCATTTGTCAGAATGGCTTTCCAAGATTTTTCAACAAAAGAAGACTTCATCACTCTTTTGCACTTAAAGGAGAGAATGTGAGGTGAGAATAAATACAATGAGTTATAAAAAAATATGTAAGACAATGATATCCCCATTCATAAACTGGTAGCAATTCATGGTAGCAATGCGTGATGTGCCCTCTGGTTTTATAGCACTGTGCCGTAAGTTTCCTGACCCTGATTTTCCAGACTTCAAGAATTATTATTGTGCGATTCATCAGCAAGCCTTGGCAGGGAAAGTAGTTTTCTTTTTTCACATAATGTCACTGGTGGTCAGACTGATACACTCGATACAAGCAAAATCACTTCAGCATGGATTTACATTTATTCATTTGGCAGATGCTTTTATCCAAAGCAACTTACAGTTAATTCAAAGTACACATATTTTTTTATCAGGACTTGCCTTCCCCTGGGATTGAACCCACAACCTTTGCGGTGTTAACACAATGCTCTACCAGTTGAGCTAAAAGAAAGGCTGGATGAGCTTGATGCCACATACGGAGACCTACTACTTAATGCTGATGTGTGGTGGTTGAGCCACGGGAAAGTGTTGCAGCAGTTTGTTGACTTACTGCCTGAGATAAAGACTTTTCTGTCTGCAAGAAACAAAGAGCACAATGAACTGCGAGTTGATGGCTGCTGGACCTGGGGTTTCTGACAGACTTTACCACAAAACTAAATACACTCAACAAGAAGCTTCAGGGAAAAGACAGACATCTTTTAGGTCTAAGCTCTGTGTTTGGATTACACATCTAAAGAACAAGAGGTTAAAACACTTTCCCAACCTGGAAAAAATGTCACAAAGACAAGGTGAAAAACAACCTTGTCTGTAATGCTCTAAGAAATACTGTGCTCACCTGTACAAAGTTGAAACAGAGTTCAATCTGAATTTTGGTGACTTAAACGAAATGGAATGTATTGCTGCGTTTGTCCCAAACCCAATTATGTTCATGGATATAGAACAGATCGCAGCCAGATTCCAGTAAGTATTTTCTTTGTTATGCAGAGTTGACATACAGCTGAAAGCCAGATCAAGGCACTGTGACTTTTGGGGGCTTGTCAACAGAGAGAAGTTTCTTCTCCTTACTGCATGTGCACTAAAAGTGAGTGCCTACTTTGGATTAACGTACCTCTGTGAAATAGCATTTTCATAGATGAAAATAATTAAATTAAAGACCTGCCTCAAACTGTCTGTGTCTAGAAGCCAAACTTCAAGGAACTCCCAGACAGTATTCAGTCACAGCCATCTTACTAACTTTTGTGACTTCTGATGGCATTGTGAAAAGAGATAATGTGCATAAGATGGGACATAAACTGCACTTAATTGTGATTTTTGTTAGAATTTTGTTAGTACAGTTAATTTAAAAAATGTTAGTGGTATACATTCCAAAACTTCAGCAATTAAGCACTTTACTGCTGGCAATGGCACCTTTTCTCACTTCTCCCTCTTTGCATAGAGTTGGTTTACAATTACTCATCCTTCACCTTTACAATTATTCATCAAGGCAGTCCTTCTGGTGGAACGTGATGGGCAAGAGTTACACAGATGACCGACTACTCCACAATAGAGACACAAGTTTTTTTTCGAAAGTTAAATGTACTGGTTTAGAATACTGCCCTCATTTCTGCACACCAGCTCTGCCTGCAGGTCCGGGGTAAGTCCTTTCCTGTACCTTAGGATGAGCTCCTCATTCAAGCCCATCTGTGCCACCAGTGTACAAAATGTGAGAGCGTGGTGTAATGCCATCAGCTGCTCTCCAGCCTCCCTGCTGTATGGCTAAAGCTAAAAGACCATCAACAAA
This sequence comes from Yasuhikotakia modesta, assembly GCA_036877545.1. Classification (NCBI taxonomy): domain Eukaryota; kingdom Metazoa; phylum Chordata; class Actinopteri; order Cypriniformes; family Botiidae; genus Yasuhikotakia; species Yasuhikotakia modesta. The sequence goes on from JBAJNP010008665.1 coordinate 18,314, forward strand.
CAGGGAACATTGAAGAAAAAAACCCTTACATTTTCCAGAAGAACCATCAAACCTCTCGGGGAAGGCAGGTAACTGTGGGCTGGCGGGGGAGGCAGCAGTAAGAGCAGCGTCGGAGGCGTGCTAGATGTACTTGGAACATGGAGAGCCTGCAGAATCTACAAGAGCTCTTCCGTGAGAGAGGTGAGACGGTTAATCTGTTGTTGGTATGCTGTGAGTATGGTCGCCTAAGCAGAGAGCTCAGAGCTCAGATGATACATAGCTGCTAGATTTGGTGATGGCAAAGTCTTCTGTAGAGGATCCAACTGCAGCTTTTATTAAACACAACAAATTCAGGCAGGCAGAGGGCAACAACAGCAAACAATGCAGTGATGATAATTCAGCAGCGTAAACAAAGTCCAGGCAAGAGGTCGGGGCAGGCGGTAAACAAACAAGGGTAATCCAATAACAAAGCGGGGTCACAAAGGCAGGCAGAGAGAAACCAGAAATCATAAACAGTCCAAGTAAGCAACAGGAAAATATAACACAGGTTAAACGTTTAGTAGTAATAGCCGGAGCAAATCAAAACTTTGCAATGGGTAACAGTACTGGGTGAGTATATAAAGAGTTCAGCATATTGGGAAATGGTCGACACCTGTGATGGGCATGGCCCAGGTACAGGGGACACTTTTCGGGAGAGCGCTCCCGCTGGTGGGGATTGGACAAAGCCACAGAGGCTGGGTTCGTGACACATGGTAAGTTTTGTTACTGTAATAAACTGTGTAATAAACGGACGGACGGATATATATATATATATATATATATATATATATATATATGTTATATATATATATATATAATGTTATATATATATATATATAACATGGCCAAAAGTACCTTTTTCCAATTACATAAAAGTTACTACATATTAAAAAATATATATTTTTAAATAACATTTTTCCAAGTACGTTAATTATGCAAATACACAAAACCATTCTGTATTAATACAGTAAATGAATTTCACGCACTGTTACATTTCAAAATATGTCACTCCCAGAGTGTCACTCAATGTTTGCCAGGTGTTAGTGGACTGTTTATGTCTGTACAATTTCTAAATGTAACTCAGGTCTAAGTGTTGTTGTTCATTAGCGTAATACACATTAGGAAGTGTTTAAAATTGATGAATCTGTGTGAAAGATTTCTACTGAAAGATATATTACAGCAATAAAAAGGAAGGCAAGCATTTCACAGGCTGGCTTTATGGACTGTGCTGTAAATGCATGTAAATCTGTAACAGACAGTCTGTACTGCCCTGGCATCAACAAACGACAAAGACAGTTGGAGAAGATGCTGACTGTCAACAGCAATTTTTGATTATTGGTTGATGTGGTGGTTGATGTATTGATTGATGTATTGGTTGATGTATTGGTTGATGTGGTGGTTGATGTATTGGTTGATGTATTGGTTGATGT
>JBAJNP010008666.1:1882-19760 GCA_036877545.1 Yasuhikotakia modesta
ATATATATGTTTTTCTTTCTAGGGATCCAGATCTTCTTTTATTGCAGAATGTTCTTCAGGTCCTCATCACCCAGCTCCTCTGCTTTCATTCTTCTCCACTCTCCCCAACTAATAACAAACCAATCAATACACAGAGCACATTTAATATCTTCATTCTTCTGCTCTATCCTGGGATGTGACCTTTGGTGGGTTCACTCACATGTGCCTTAAATGAAAAATTAGTTGGGTATTGTGTCTTGGCCTTTGTGTGGATTTGGGAAAGGTTGGCCAATTTCATGAGAATTCACAACAGTTTTTCTTCCACAGATCGTTGTTAATAAGTTTTTTGATGATCCACTTCAAGAATGATTCATCTATAGACACTATTGACATTCCTGAACTGCAGCGCTGTGGGAAACATGATGGAGCACACAGTCTGGTTATTTCTTCCTGCTTTTTAGTTTTATAATTGCCATAATACTTTCTTCTTTCTAACCTCACACTGTGCATTCATATTAATGTCAACCTTTTTATGTCTGTTAGGTGTCAGAATCATCAAAACTTCTTTGAGCATACACCTAGCAACCACTCAGAAAACCTTAACACTGCATAGCAACATGTTCAAAACCACACTGAATATCTTAGCAACCACATAGAAATGCACTATAAAACTATTAAGAATACTTTAATAGCTCCATAGCAACATTTTGGCAGGATCAAAGATCAGAGAACTTTTAGACTCCTTCACTAAATCACTGAAATAATCACTAAGAAAAAACTTTGTAAAGTGAGCCTCACAACTCACCTTTGACCTCAAAATGAACCCATACGGTTCAATCATCTGATTGTAAGGAGATCACTGACCAGAGTTGATATATTTTCTATATAAAACTGTTGTAAGATCATATCATTGATATCTGGATGAAAACTACATTTTTATTAATGGTGAGAATTTTGTGATTCTTAAAATTCCTAGATCAATGGAATCACATCTGACCCCTGACAGTTAAATTAACAATGAAATACATTAAAATAAGTCAAACAGATGTCAGGTCACTGTGTGTGTGTGTGTGGTGTGTGTTTGCTTATTGACTGTGTGGTTGGCAGGTGTGTTATTGTGGTCACACCTGCCACCCACATGTGCGTTTAATGTGATGCCTGAGGCTCAGTGAGTTCACACTGCATCACATTGTGAAATGTCATCAGAACTGTCATTACATCAGAAGAAACAAGGAGTGTGTGATTCACAGCAGCTGCGCCCTGCATCTCTGACCTTCTACTGTAACTATTAACACTCTTTGCTTTACACTCAGAAAACATAAAGGCTTTAGAACTCTATAAACTGACATCATCAAAGAAAATCATTTACTATCACTGGACAGTTAAATCAGTGTCACCTTAAAAACAATCAGTTTTTAAGATCTTAATAGTGTCTTATACACAGCAGTGAGAATAAATGCTTCTCAAATATTTCTGTCTGAGAAAAAGAGTAATTTACTAAGACAATCAAAACTGAGTGGGCTTGACACACATTTAACAACATTTAACTACAACTCCATTACATCCATTTCATGCTTTACATTCACTATACATCCATTATGAAATGCAAATCATAAGCAGATGTGTGTGAGGGGAGGGGTCATCAGCGCCTTTTAGTATTAATTGGAATTACACAAATGTGCAAAAGCTACAAGAAACACTGGCAAACATGATGCTAAATATAAATCTAACAGTCACAACAGTGGGATGTTGTGGGCAAAGCTGGGAAAGTGTTTAAGTGAGGTTTGGTTCATCAGAACCAACACATACAGGCCAGAATTCTCTCAGACCGACACATGCAGACAATGGCATGATCTAAACTCACTGTGCATCAATGTGTGTGACAGAATACAGAACTATAACGGACCACTGAGAACATCTTAGTAACACCCATGACAACACAAGAACAGCATAGCAACCTCCCAGTACACCCTAGCATGGTGTGCTATTTAGAGGATTTAGAAAACCAAAGACTTTTAAAGGAAGAAAGGAACTGTGAGAAGGGAGGAGGGTTGATGTCTAACAGAAAAGTGTTACAAATGTCTTTGTCTGTTTCACTGTAAAGTCGCACTTGCCCTTTTGTTCTACTTGTTGATGAGTTTATAGCTTTAAACGCAGACAGTTTTACAGACTTTACACAGTAATTGTATAAAAACTCTCTCAGACTGCAGAGGTATTTTGTCTGTTACACTCATCCAGAGAGAGAGAGAGAGGAGAGTTACAGACCCGTCCTGGAACTCAAAACAGTTTTCTGATTAACTTCCATTTACATGAACAAGCCAAAAAGAATTAGAAACTTTTTCGTATTTTACTTTAATGTTTAAGCTCGGGTTAAAATTGGAGCAAAATAAACAAAAGAAAGTTTTCCATTGAATAATTATTAAAACAAAATGTAATTTCTGTGTTTCTATGGGCTTCTAGTTTAACATTACAGAGCAATCCTAAGATTGAATCCTAAGATCCTAGAGTTTGCCATTCTGGCTTGAGGAAGAATGTATTCTGCCAAAAATATCTCCAGTAACCACAAACATTACATCCACATGTGATGTACTCACACAATCACTGACACACATCACATGATACTCACACAATCTCTGACACTCACACACACACACATCACATGATACTCATTTACCTGTGTATGAAAAACATCCAGAAATGAAACAGGGTATTTCACAAAGTAACACAATTGGGAATACAGACCCTCACTGATGAATAAGGCCTCTGAACTGAGAAGTACTGCATGCGAGTTCATTGCATATTCGCTCTGATGCAAGCTTGTTTTCAAAAAAGACATTTTGGTAATGGTGCCTTTACTTTAAAGCTGGCGAGTGATTGACATCTTATCATAGCAGAGTGTGATGTCTATGAAGCAGAAAGCGAGACGGCACACAAGGTTATAAAAGAAAGTCTGAAAATAAATACGACCCAGATTTATTCTCATAAACATTTTCACTTCCTGGTTCTAAAAATGGAAAGGTATGTATTCTTTTACTTTCTGTGGGTAATGTTTATATGTTAACGTTTGTATATGATAAATTAACTTCATTTCTCTTATATAAAAATGAAAACAATTGCACAGATTGTAGAAATATAAAAATCTGACCATGGCTAATATATTTGTCTTTCTGCAGTAAAGGCCGTCTCTAGGGAAATGAGTGTGTTTGATTAAAGCAGAGGTCTAACCATGATGAAAAGGTCTGTTCAGGTCCTGGGGGTCCGGGGGGTGGGGGTCATCATTAGCATGTGACTCGCCCTCGGGTGTAAGACTCCTCCCATCCTGCTCATAAACAGACAGAATGACTGACACCTGACAAATCATGTTCATCTCATGGCTGCATGTGGTTCTGACCCGCCACAAACCTCCAAATGTAACATTTATGAAAACAGAAAAAGTGACACACCAGCTAAATCCACAAAACTTTCAGAGCTGGTACTTACTGATCTTTCTCCTCTTATTCCAGAATCAAATGATGTCACTTCCTCGAAGATGATGTCATTAGTTAAAGAGACATTACTGGATAAAAAGTGACACCTAACATAACTAAAATGCTTCTAGAAATGTAATTTTTAAATTAAAATTATTTTTCAAATAACAGAAACACCTAATGGGGAAATTAAAATTCACATATGTCAGCATGTCAGTACCCTGCTACAAACTGGAGTAAAGACTCGACAGCCATGAAAAGCATGTACAATATGAGATCGGAATGCTGCCAAAATCAGGAATCTGTTGTTCAAAAGGCCGGATCGGGCCTGTGTATGAGCCGCTGAGAGCTGTTGTGTGCTGTGAAGCTGAAACACATTGACGCACGTCTTGTACTGTCATTTCCAGCTGAACGCATGCAGGGCTGGAATGTGTGTGTGCTCTCTTTGTTTAAATGAGAGAGAATGAGGCCGTGTACAGGTGACTGCTCATTAGTCAATGACACGCTTGTTTGCGTTAAACCAACCGTAACAAATTGAGTTATTCCTGCCCGACCGTGACACAAAACCTGAGAATGATATTGGTTAGCTGAAAGATAAATATTGCCTTTATCACTTACAATAATTAAACACAAAGATCAAAAATGTGCTTCACCGAAACATTCAGCAAATAAGAACATGCAACATGTTGTTAAGATGTCATTTATGTCTCATATTAGAGCGAAAACCTTTTTGTTTCAGGACAAGAATATTTATTAAGTGTTTTGGTTGACTCTTTGTTGGTTGGTTATATTACTTATCCTTTGTCATTTTTATTTCAGTAAATCAGTTTGAAATCATCTCATATTCTGTCACAGATTCAAACAGACACAACTTGGAAGAAAACGTAACAGCAGAACACAGATTCATCAAAACAAAATTCCTATAAACTTGAATGTTTAATGTGTTTCTGCTGTATTTTATGTGTCTTAGGAAACAGTTGTTTATATAAATATACACACATTTTATTTCTTTCACACTTAAATTTGGATTTGTATTGCTTTAAACAAGGTTGGATTTATATTTTCACAAGTGACTTCTTACCCACAAACCTCCTTATTAAATAACATTTTTATTAATTTTTGTATTAATTTGAGAAAGAACTACCTCTGCAACGGCATGAATGAAAACAACAAATAAATAGCACAGCGAAAATAAACACACACAAGCAGGATGTTTATGGTACTTACTATAACACAGTCTGTTTTAAATAAAGCTTTAGCATTTAATTGGCACATGTATGCAATAAATAGCTTGTCATCTTCATCAACAGCTGTTTTAATTACACAACATATCCTGTCCTCTTGTCCTGACAGGGCCATTTTAAGAACATTTTGGGAGCAGTTGTTTTATATTTTTCACACAGCACAAAGTCTTCATTTTAATATTTAAAATCAGCAAAAGACTGTTGACTGTCTCCTGTCCAAACCATTCTGTGCATCTTTATCTGTTGTAAGAAATCAAAATGAAACATCTCCTCATCTTTAGCGTCACACATACATTGTCCACCTGCTCAGCTCAACTCCTGCAGAATAAACCAACGTCTTCTTTCATTGCTGGTTTCTCTTCTCCTTCTGCCTGGACTCCAGCTGGACGATAAGTTTGCTGGCATACAGAAAACGGCAGCTGCCGTCTGGCTGCTTGTGTGATTTGATTTCAGGATGCAAAGTAGGAGTTCTGCATGGAATACAAGCGGTCAATGGGGTTTCCCACTCTGGTTTGCAGGGAGCCGACCTCTGACCCCACCATCAAGCAGTCACTCAGGCTGGTTAGGGAGGTGTCGCTATCAATGTCATGGAAAATAAAATCATTTCCTATGAAGGAACAAAACAAACCGTATGATTTATGTGCAGGAAAGATGAGACGGTCGAGATGTTGTCGCTGCTGCAGAGAATCAGACTGTTTCTAATCCTCCGCTCTAGTAATGGCTAAAATCCCTCTATCAGTGTCAGTCAAAGATATATGTCAAACCTCTGAGCAACCAAAATCAGGCTTGTCTTAGGAAACACCACTAAATAACACACATGGGTAACGTTTGGAAGTTTAGCACAGAGCGTTCAGTCAATCTCTAGAACAGAACAACATGAAGATAATCTGCTGCTTATTGCCTTTAAAATGTATCTGACTGCACGTCAGAATTAGTGTATTGAGAAACGTGTGTTCACACACAACACATGATTAACTTTCCCAGGAGAGCTTTGTGTAATTCTGTTCATTTTATATAATTTTACAGGCTTCTCAAAATTAATTGAAACTTTTGCATAAGAGTCAATATATCAGTTCCTCCCTAACATCAGTGTGAGGTTTCAGTTTGTATAAGTGTTTAGTGCTCATACACACCGTATGGGTTCATGTGGTCTCCAGGCATCTGAGGAGGGGTGAGGCCCTGCTGAAAGGGCTCTGTGTTATATCCATTCGTCTCCATGGAGATTAACTGATGCTGTGGAGGCGGAGCCAGCGGCGTGTAGGAGTTAATCAGATTCTCCATTCTGCTTGATATCACATCTGCCGACCACATCATAATAAGAAGTTATTAGAAACACAAAACAAGCATGAACTTCAGCACCAGCCGTGTGTGAAGAATCTCACCTTGTCCCGGTCTCTGTGAGTTCTGCTGTTGCTGCCGCCGGGCCAGTTTCTTCATCTGATCACAACAAGCAAACAACATTCATTCATTCTGACTAGATGGCTGCGTTACTCTTTCTAAAGCTGCTCACCTTTGCTCTCTGGTTCTGAAACCAAACCTGGACCACCCTCACGCTCAGACCCGTCTCAGCAGCCAGTGTCTCCCGGACCTACAAGAACAGAGAAGACAACATCAAACATAAACAGATGAATAGATCAGATGTTGTTTTTAATGATGTTCAGTGTGGTTCCACACAACCACTCAAAATTTGGAAACTGAAAACCTTTTTAAAACCTGCCTTTGACACACAATCTTACCTTTCTGCAGGGTTTGGAGGAGACTTCAAATGACGCCTTGAACGCACGTCTCTGTTGGGTGGTGAGAATGGTGCGGGGTCTCTTGGGTCTGCGAGGGTCTTTGACATCATCACTTTCCCCTTTCCCCTGACCTCCTGAACCCCTCTGTGCCTTCACATCCACATTTTCATCCTCACTTTTTTCTAGACACACACACACATTTCATTACATCTCCATAAAAACATGAAATGAGAGAAGAAATAAAACACATCAGGAGAGGTGGGCATGAGCTGAGCTGAGAGAGAGAGAGAGTTCTGATCTCACCAGAGTCAGACGTCTCTGGATTGACAGACTGCAGTAAGTCTTTCTCTTTCTGATAATCCTTCTTGCACAGCAGTTGTCCTTCCTTCAGCACAAACTCATCTCCTCTGCACAGCTGTCTGTCACACACACCGCAGCAGAAACAGGCCAGGTGATATACCCTCTCTAGTGCGCGCATCACAAACTCAGTGGGTGCGATCTTCTCCAGACAACCGCTGCATTTGGCGGCAAACAACCTGAAGACAGACAGACAGAAAAAAACAACCATTCAAAAATACCAACTCTAAGTTTGAACTAAAATGATTACAACAGAAGCAGTCTTCCTTTCATTTTTGAACACCAGATTAAATTCTTTACAGAGCTGCAGCAATTAAATGAATCTAAAAATAATTACAGATCAACATGTGTCACTGGACAGCAGCACTAATACTATGTATTCCTAATTATGACTTGATGAAACTATGATTTGATGAAATAAAGAGATCTCAGTTCCGATTCTCTTCTTATGGCTAAACACATAAAGCAAATATGCTCTTTGCTAATTGTAATGAGTACAGTGTGTCATTTCAAAGTCATTATATATCGTTTTAACCTCTCTTTCAAAATTCCCCTCTGATGCCATTTTGGACTTGTGTGTGTGAGAGCGTTTGATTTTTCCAGCCACCCTTGCACATCCACACTACTGCCTGCATGTGCACTACAAAGGAACTGGTGTTTTTGAACACTGCTCGTGCACTAAACCCAAGGCACTGTTAGGAAATCCCTGTGGTTCACGTTCACCACACTTTACTGCGTCCTGACCCCATCAAAGGGCTTAAATCACCCACCCTTCTCAGTAAAATGAATAAGCTGTATCAGAGGTCAAGAATCTTTAATAATAAAATGACGGTACTGCTGCATTTCATTATTTCTGTTCATGTCTCAGGTTAGTAATTTAAACAAATGAACGGCAGAAGCAAATACATTAGCAACACCCTGGCAACCACTCACAACATTCTGACGTATCTACGCAATATTTCTACAACCACCTGAAACTGGAAACTGTTGAGAAGAATGTATGTTGAATGATCTGTGTGAGTTAGCAGCCAAAACGAGACTTTGGTTAAACAGAGAGAGAGAGAGAGAGAGAGAGAGAGAGGGGGCGTGTCAGATGGTTGTGTACTGTGTGGCTGTCTGTCTGTGCGGGTGTGTAATCGCTGTAGTAAATGGAGCGATGTTTGCCCAGCACTGCAGAGTAAACTTCTGTTCAAATGCAACACCTCCCAAACCTCTTCACTCACTGCTTAACTGATATTAACATGCGGATCAGCTATAGAGATGCTAGATTTCTGATTAGGATCTGAATGTAAACAGCAACATGTGGAAGGAAAATATTCGCAGATCTGTTCTCTTATTCTATTAAAAAACATGTCCCCTTCAGATGACGATCACAGGAAAGCACATTTTTATTATACTGTTTAAACAAACTCGAAATAAAATAAATAAAAAATTATAACAAGAAGAAGAAACATGTGGAGATGTAATAAAAGATGAGTTGAGTGTGTTAGTGAGAGTGAATACAGCAGGTACACAATGTGTGTGTGTGTGTGTGTGTGTGTGTGTTTGAATGGGAGTGAGTGAATACAGCAGGTACACAATGTGTGTGTGTGTTTGAACAGCTGCTTTTCAACACTGGCAGCTCTATTCACTTTGGAGATTATTCAGCTCTACCACAACAGCAAACAGAATTTGAGGGAATAATGGAGCGCAAGCACACACACACACACACACACACACACAACTGTACTGCAATCTTTCTTTGACGTGTGCAAGCTGTCTGGTAGGACACATTCAGAAGCTCATTAGAAGTTAATGTCTTGCAGAATAGATCAGATCTTAGCTTATGGTCTGAAATGTTCTCTCAGAAGTCAGAAGTGTATATTTTGTGTAGGTGGTGGAGGAAAGCCGAGCACAGCATCGGAGCCTCAGATCTGACCACATCCTCTCTGCTTCTCACTGGATGCTTTTCCAAACCTAGTGCATCTACCTAAACAGCATTTCTGGTCTCATACATTCATGGACAAAAACTCTTTTGCGAGACCTCATACTTGTCCCACAACACCGGCCGCTGACCTAATACTTATTTCTCTCGGGTCTGCAGTACTTCTAAAGATCTACAGGCCCGGTCTATTCATATGGCCCATTTCCAGGTTGGCTTGGCTGATATGAAGCAGATGACTCTGTTTAGTACATCACAGGTGGCTCAAGTCAACTACACTAACACACCAACACACCCTAAAATTGGTGTCTGGGGCTGGAAGCTGCTTGGCTTGAAGATAGACCAATCAGATTAAAGCCAGCACATGATTGACAGCAGAATATTGCTAATACCCCCCTCTCTTAAAGCATCCCATTGGCTGAGACAAAGGACACCAGGTTTATTGTATATGATGAGCATTTGTGCAAACTAATAAACAGCAGTATGAGAACATGAGCGCACGCCAGGTTTCTTCTCCAGATCTATAGCGCTGGATAATCTCTGTCTTAACAGAAACGTCAGAAGGGGATTGCAGCAGATGTGTCCAGCATTGTTGTCCACTACACAGCATATGAAGTGTCTGGAGAGAATCAACACACAGTTTATTAATTAGATGCTGAGAGTAAAAGCACTTGCTCTTCTGAATCTTTGTGAGCTTCAGTGCTTTTTACTGCCTACATAGGCAGCTGGCTGTAAGACTGCATACTAACCACAATGACAATTTACAAGTGACTGAAACGTTATCCTGTGTCTTTAAAATAACACTTATCACAGAGCACTTGACACATAATTTACACATGGCTAAAAATGCACACAAACATTGGGTGGAGTCACTAAATTCTGGTACTGAGTAAATCTATATTTGTCATTCCATCAACATTTCTGCGTCCTGCGTTCCTTATATTAAACGTTTTTGATTTGTGATGCACTTTGAGACTGCTATCAACTGGCCAAAAGAAAGCGTTTCAGAGGTCAGTATACTTGTGCTTCACCTACCTCATGAAACAGGACGGGCACTTACTAGGTCTGGGTGAGTCTTACCACTGGAGACGACTTAGACTGGAGCTCACAGCAGGGTTTTAAATTTCCGCGGACAGTAAGACTAAACAAACAGTAATTTGTTTTTCTTAAAGAGAATGTGAAAGATGGAAGTTCTTGTTAAATAGCTGAAGACTATTTAACAAGAACTCCTTCATCTGTGGGTGGGGGGGTTACGCGGGCGACCCAGCTGTGAGATTAGGACAAGTGCCTCACCCTGACCTCAATCAGTGCTCCTTGAAAAAGAGTCAAGCCACATCTGAGAGTAACGTGGATTAGTGTGTGTGTGTGTGTGTGTGTGTGTGTGTGTGTGTGTGTTCCCACTATTTTCTGGGTGAGCTAAAGGATGTTTGTTTGAGTTTTAATTAGCAGCTGTAATCCTTAGATTATTAGACTTTGGGTCTGGTATGTTTCCTTAATAAAATTTCTAAAGAATTCAGGAGTTTTTATTGTGGCTTAATGTCTTCTGACCCCACTTACTTTACATTTAAACATCAGGTTCAAATGTTTTGGGTTATAAATTCACCTAAAAACAATGACTACAGAGACAGACAAATATAATATCAGCATAAAGTTAATCTAGTATGTGTCTCTCTGAAATAACTAACTGGCCCTACAGCAGCCTGCTGTACTGGAGGACAGAAGCACTTGCTCTTTCTCACTTTAAAAGGTAAAGATTGAAACTAACACTCCACCACAAAACCCAGAACTCTGACCCAAACTCAGAGGGGCACGTTTCCATAGCAGCACTGGCAGAAACTGGGATGTTGGACCATGATGAAGGGTCCATCTGAATCTTGTAAAAAAGGTTTTCGGAGATAAATCAACTTTTGTGGTTAGTAGTTTGTGGTTAGTTGCAGTCAAAATGAGTTCATGCAAACAACATTAACACATGAACTGTAGCATGAACCTGGAATTCATCTTGACATAACCTTGAAATGTATATCCCTATAAATAAGTAAATATCACACTTAAAAACAAAGTGATTAAAGTAAGTCTAGTAAGTAACATTCCATCAAACACTCACAACATTATAAATACACCTTAACAACCAGTCAGAAATCCACAGCAACAGCCTAACAACTGCAGTGCTAATGTTTTAGACAGGCAGGAACATTCAACAAAATGTCAAATGTTTTGTTCTTTTTTAAAATAATCTTAATGCATGAGTTAACATACATTTGAAAATGATTTCAGTCTTTAACCAAACACAATAACATGTGGTGGCTTTGAAACTTTAGATCTGGGACAGACTTGTGGGCTTAAATGACGTATTGTAGACAAACGAATAAAACATGCTCTCGTTCACTCTCAAACCCACACACATAACCTGACTAGACAGAAACGCAATAAAGAACAAACCTTGCAAAACCAGCCCTAGAGCAAAACAAAAAACGTTCTTAAATGTTGAAACATGCATGAGTCTCGTTTGTTTAGGGCTTTCTTATGATATCATCTTCAGATTTACACGCTATTTGAAAGTTTATTAAAAGATGGGCTGAACTAAATTCCACACAGTTAATGCGGTCAGTAGAATATAATGCGGTCAGTAGAAGATAATGCAGCTGCATTTATCACCATGCTATCAGCTATTTGCGTCACTCTCATTTGATTCCTCTTGAAAGACTTCAGTCATCTCATGCGTGTCATGGTGGGCGACACAATAGGTGGAAACTGAAAGATGAACCCAATTTTTGGGACTTTTTGATTTGGGCCAGTAAACAGCTGTTCACAATATACAGTTTAAAAATCTATATACTTTATACATTTTATAGTTCAACTGAAGAAATTAAAGTTGATATTTAAGTGAAATAAAGTGAGAAGACACATTAAAACATTTTTCTCTAGAGACAAATACTGTACAAAAACACAGATGCACCCTTCACCTTAAGTGTTATTGTCATAGTGAAGAGTTCACAGCACAGTACAGCTTCACCAGAAAACACTGAACGCATGACTACAGACACTCACTCATCATTAACGCTGCTGTATGGACGCAGTCTGCCACATGCCATACATCACATAATCTTCAAAGCAACCTAAACATGAGCCATTTGTATACATCACCTTTAATCTTAGCAGATGAAGACACATCTGGTCTGATCTGTGATCAGTGACATCAGACAGCTTTGATTTCATTGGTACGTTTGAACAGGGAGATTTGAGGTCTATGCAGAGAGGAATTGGTTTACATTTCACTCTTTTTCAGAGGTAAGACAGACACTTCTGAAGGGAAACGTGTTTGTGAATCATGTTTTTCGTTCAGTGTGATTGGAGCGACGTCTCTGTCAGGGTTCTTTTGTGGGGGCGGGACAAAGCAGCGGCTCACCGCTGCTGGCTGAGAGGTTGTTGACAGGCGGGTGTCTGAATCAATCAGCACTCAGCACAGCCACACACAGCACATTCAAACCCAACACAGTCAACACTGATGCAGGGACAAGAACAGTGTTTCATTCTGATACTTGTTCTGTAAGATGTTGGCATTACATAGCCATAGCCTTCTACCCAATACAGAGATATAAAGCAACTTAATCCAGCGTAACCTCTCTACAGTCACAATCACTACAAACATACACACAACGTAACGTCTAATATTTAAGTTTAGAAGCATAAACCACAGAACAACTGTCTGGACCCTCTAAAAAATGTATTAAGCACTTGACATGCTTGAGACACATTCATTAATACACATCCATAAACATTACTAAAATTCAAGGTGAATTAAATGACACTTTTTTATTGAATGGTGATGTGACTGTTTTTGAGTTATATAATTAGATCACATAAGCGTGTCAGTTCACGACAGTAATCATCCTCAGACAAACTGATCATATGACTGACATCATTTTACAAGTACAGTTCAAAATTCCTGTGAAATTATAAAAGACAAGAGATAAAAACATCTTTCCCTTTCTCTCTCTCTCTCTCTCTCCTCCTTTGTCTCTCTCTCTGTTAGGGACCTGCAGCAGATAATGGTGATGCTTACATGTGAACCTGTGGCCCTAGACTCTCTCACCCCGAGGGCAGAAAATAATTCTGGGTCATAATAAAGGTATTTCATGCTGACATTTAAAAAAGAAAAAGTGTCTTCCAATGGATTAATGTAAGTGAATTTAACAGATGTACACCGTCATTTACAATTTGAAACATACTGTTGTTACTGGAACTAAAAGGAATAATGAAATAATAAGGTTATTTCCATTATACAGGAAACAGCAAAGCAGACCTCACCACTAAACGCTGTGTTTCTGAACGCGGCTGTTCTGAAGGGACTGTCATTGTGCTGAGGGTCTTAACCCACACAGAGAGACGGCAGGGAAGAAACACGGAACAGGAGCCAAACGAACCCTCAGCCTGGCTGCCTCTGAGCACAATATGGGCTGTGATACAGGGGAGTGTGAGCCATAAACCACTGTGCTCCTAACACCCACAAGCCTAATAAAAGATGACTGTCTCTCTGCGGCTCACACCCCCAAAGCTCAACTCTTTTTCTCCTCCTGCTATAAATGAACAGAGTATCACAGCAGACATGGTGACACTATATATATATATTTAATTTGTGTGGCAGTTTGTGTGTAAATTTACCTGGCACACAATTACCATCAGACACACACACACACACACACACACACAAACACACACACACAAACACACACACACACACACAAACACACACAACACACACACACACACACACACACAAACACACACACATCTGTGTGTCACATCTGAGGCGTCAGTTTTTTATACTTATTTTGCTTGACTCACTGCAGTTATCATAAATAACCTAAATTTATAAAGTATCGCCATACAACAGTATATATTTTTTAACACATATATAGTACATATATATATATATATATATATATATATATATATATATACTTTATATATATATATAAAACTCCAGCCAAAAACTCCAGCAGTCTGAAGCATTTAACAGGAACCGTGAGTGCAGGATGAATCTGATACCCACAGGGTTCAAATCTGATGCTTCTACTGCTGCCTAATAGACCTTAAGGACATGGAAGAAATGACCTGTCACAGTTGAAAGACGTATAAAGCTGGACAGCATTATATCCGCTGTGAACGTGGATGATAACACTCCCTCACACCTGATAACCCTGATCCTCACTAACCTAATCAAATAACACACACGTATAAACACAACAGAGGCATCAGTTTACACAGGTGTGTATCAGCACACTAACTCCACACATCCACCAAGCAGTATGTTTCTGTCTTTCCTATATTCTTCATTTGAAGGTCTTTAGCACTGTGTGTGTGTGTGTGTGTGTGTGTGTGTGTGTGTGTGTGTGTGTGCAGAGACCTCGGGGCCTCATGCTGGGTCCAGATTAAACATT
This sequence comes from Yasuhikotakia modesta, assembly GCA_036877545.1. Lineage (NCBI taxonomy): Eukaryota > Metazoa > Chordata > Actinopteri > Cypriniformes > Botiidae > Yasuhikotakia > Yasuhikotakia modesta. Next base: position 16,028 of record JBAJNP010008666.1, read on the forward strand.
GCCTGTGTCATGACTCCCCCAGTGTTCATTGTCACTCTATAGAAGCACAGCAATAAATTAACACACAGCAATACAGTAACACACAACATTACAATAACACACAGTAATAAAATAACACACAGCACCTCAAACACATGAACAGTAACATTCATATTTAAAACAGAGACTCTGAACAGAATCAGATCAGAGAACATATGCATAAAGCACCATATTATTACTGTACAATGAAAAAAAACATGGTATAATCATTGTACTTGTTAAAATAAAGTCTTGCTATGTCCCCTGTCACTATAAAGCCCTGTCACAGCTAATGTAAGAAACACAGTAGTGCCTCAACATGAGCTAAACTGGTTTAAAGCTAAACCTCAGATCCTGAGTGTCAAATTTTAATGTTCCTACATGCAAGTTTCTCTCCAAGAAATAATTAAGCATGACATTTTCTGTTTCTCTGGACTGTCCTGCCTTTCTGCTGCTGGACATCTGCTTCCCATTTGCCTGCTTGGTGATAAAAATAATGAATTCAACAAACGTTAGTCTCCACAAAACACTCCACCCATAGCTGCTTTATAAAAGTGTGCTGTAAGATCAGAGGTCTGCTGTTTGTGTCTCCTCACACACTCTCATGAATCTACCACATAAACGTCTGTTTTTCCCTGAGACTGTTCCTCTGTCCTTCACTAGAGCCCTGAGACAGAAGAGAGTCTGTACAGCAGTGACAGTTTCTGTTTGTCAGTGACTTCATAATATCTTTCATAATTCTGCTCTTTATAACTGATTTCAGATTTTCTCATGTGCCACAGTTAACAAAACATTCCTTCACTCAATAATATACTCAGAATGCTGAATCAAAGTATAAACAACATGTTAGTTTTTAATAAAATGTTTTAAAACTACACTATAAAAATCACACAGTACTGCAAAGTGAAGGGAGTGCGATGCACACAGCCTTCAAAAAGTCTCACCATCTATGAAGAGACTGAGAAAAATCAACAGCATAAATCTAAGAGCAACATCCACCACAAAGAGCTAAAAAATAAGTGTTCACCCTTTTATTGTGACATATTACTTTATTTACTTTCTTTTTTGTAGTTTTTTAAAAGGCATATGTTACCAAATTTTGCCCTTAACGGCTAAAATGACTTTTCATTTCTGTTGACATCAGTCCCTCATTTCAACCCCCTTCCCTCAGGCTAACTGCCATTTAGAGACCACCTGTCACCATCCAGCCATCCAAAGTCACTGAATAACCTCACAAATGCGTGACAGATAATGCTGCCTCATGTTAACTGAGCTGCGCTGAGGCATTATGGGAAATGTGCTACATTACTGACCTGCTGCTGAAATGATGTGTAGTGCTTCATGTTTGCGAGCCCTGGTGCATACATGAGAATAACTGTCTCCTCAAATGCAGCGTCAGCAGAGGCAGCGCACAGAAGATGCGACGCTCCTCATGCAGGGGTTGAATGTGAGAGGTCGATGCGAGAGCTGCTGGTATACAGCATTACAGTGACACCACTTCACACGCTCATGACACCATCAGCTCACAGCCGGGTGACAGCAGACAGACTCAGAATCCAATCGCTGCCTATTCAGCGTTTATCATAGATTGTTATTGTTTTAGTATTATTTGATTCAACTGAGAGCGCTACAGCAAAGCTACACTAGTTCAGCATCAGACTGAGTTTTTAACATTCTGAATAATAATTCAAGTAGGCCAAAATAAAACTTTCACATATAAACTTCAAAGCAGCAGCCAAGTCAAGCCATCACAGAACCACCATCACAGAACCACCATCACAGAACCATCATCACAGAACCACCATCACAGAAGAACCATCATCACAGAACCATCACAGAAGAACCATCATCACAGAACACTGCAGCAGAAAACAGTGAGAAATGCAGAGCACCCTTTCACCAGAACCATTAATCATCAGTTAATACATATACAACATTCAACGTAAAACAACCACAGACTGTCAGTCTCAGGAACTCAGGTAACATACTTCAAATTATTTCTGTCAATTCTTCTCTTTATTCTTTATTCTCTCCATTCTTCTTAATCTGAAAATATAATGTAATCAAATGTTTTTCTCACATATCAGGAAAACTGAGTTCAGATGTACAGACACATGTTTGAATTGACCATAATTGACCATAAAATATTTATCCTAATATTTACCATATTTTTAGTTTTTTCATCCAAAATGAATGATGATATATGTAATTATTAAATTAGACGGCCAGAATAAATGAAAATATGATAAACAAACCTCATCTGATCCAGCAACAGTGACCCACAAGCCCAGTTACAGTAAGACTGAAAAACTTCTGATAAATAATAATAAAATAATGCAGATACCTCTTTTTTCTCTACCAATTAAAGATCATAAATATTTGTCACACCATGTTGAAACAATCTGCCTGTAAACGATTTGTCCCTGTTCAGCTGTATCAGAGATATCAACAAACACACACAGAAAACTAAACAGGAACAGGAGATGCTTCTGAATGGCTAATAAGTAAATATAAATGAAGAGATACTGCTCTGACATCAGACTGAAAACAGATCAGAGATCAGATAAACAATGAATAAAGACTATTCCTAAGAACACTCACATCTCTGCATTTCCACTGAAACTGCTGTCATGAATTCACTAATGGTGATGATCCGAGGATTTCTGCTGTTCTCTCTCATTATATCAGCGTTGATTCTTTTAAACAACACAGTTTACAAACTAACACTAATTCAGAAAACATTTGAGATTTTCGCTAAAATTAGCAAAATATAGAATAGCAAATTACAGTATAGAATTAGATATAGATATAGAATAGAATTACAGTTTAGTTTATGATTGTGTGATGACTATTGATCCATTATTATTTTACTGCTTATTTTGAAACGCTTATGACGTGTTCACATTGTGACAACTTACCCCATGTGTGTTAATACAAGTTGATATAAAGGAAAGTCTTTCCTTTATATCAAACAACTTTATACTAGAGTGTGTGTGTGTGTGTGTGTGTGTGAGAGTGTGTGTGTGTGTGTGTGTGAGAGAGAGAGAGTCTTGTTAATCTCGTTTAAATGAGACCCATAAAGGCTGAACGGGTGTGAACTCACAGCACTAAGTACCTCATCATTACCAATAAATGCATGTGCAAACTACCCGCAGTCACCGCCGCTTCATGCGCTGAAAATGTGGTTTGGTTTAATCCACTTGCGGCAGCGATGTAATGTGTGAGAGACAAACACACAGCGCAACATATATTTGTGTGAATGCATAAATCACCACAGCGACACGGCTTAAAATAACTGATGGTAAAATATACTTAATATAGTACAACTTAAATGATACATTACATGATCATTTTAAAGAAAGTGTACTTTGTTTTACTCGCGTAAAACATCATGAAACTATACTAGAATCATTTTACTGTATTTACATATTCATTACAATGCATTGTTATGCGCATTATTATTAGCAACACGGATATATTCACTCAGTAAAACGTGCTGTTTGGATGTAATGTTTTCATTGCATTAAACAGAGCAGTCAAAAATGTAATGTTTTGATTGTTCAGAATTTAAATTAATCATTTCTAATGATATATAATATAATATGAATCATTTTCTCTGATTGCAGAAGTAACAATGATGGTTGTAGTTGACGTGGTGCGTGTGGCTCTTACTGCTGGTAGTGCTGTCTGCAGTACACACACACACACACACACA
>JBAJNP010008667.1:0-19756 GCA_036877545.1 Yasuhikotakia modesta
GTTTAGTTAAACTAATAATATCCCAAACTATAAGCATAAAAGTATTTGTTTACCATATATTACAGAAAAGACACAATTTGCAAAATAAAATCATGACACAATGATCTATTTATGTATTTATATCAATTTATTTATTTGTTCATTCATTCATATACTTATCAGTTAACTCATGTCAGATGTTCATATAATTGACATTATTTGGAGAGGAATGTGACCTATTATGTTGTGAAATATAACATTGTTAAGTTTAGTTGTGTTTGTTTGTTGTGTTGTCATATAAGTTGTTGCTTTGTTTGTTAGATTTGTCCCGTTTCAGAAAGGTGGTTTTCTTCGTTAAGTCCGGAGTTTCTTTCGGTCTCCTCCCATTTTCTCCAACAAACCTCCCGGTGGACAAACAGTGAAACTCAGAAGTTTTACCTGAAGACGTCTTTCCTGCTAGGACGGCAAACTGAAGATACAACGTCATTTATGTATTTATGACATATTTAATGTTCTGTTTAAATGTTTAATTCATTATTTTGGTACATTCATTCATTGCACATATTTCCGTCTTGCATGTCCTTTCGTAGAGAATCATGGAGGTTACATTTACGGCAATGGGGGATTTTGCGCCCCCAAGTGGTTTTGTCATAACTGATGCATTTTTTATTTGACTGGTATTATTTACTATTATTCTAATAGTAAAGGCATGTATCACAGGCATTCTTGATGCCGTTTAAACCCACCATCACCGGAGCTGTTTTCCTCCCTTTTCAAATGTCATATCATATCAGAAAGGCATTTATTTACAATGAAAATTAAGGGCATATTTGAAATAAAGTATGGGGTTTGGTTAGGGTAGGTGTAGGGTGGTCTTATATTGTCCAGGAAAGGTGGCATTTATCATTAGACCAAAATGTGTTATTATTGTATACTGTTTTATAATGTGGTGCAATACTGAGGTGCAGATAATTGTCATTATTTGTAAATAAGTAGTATAAATAAATCCTGTATCTACCTAAAATATTTTAAAGTATTTTAAATGTTTGAATATATTTAAATATATATTTAAAATAGTATAAATAGCATCTACCTGCTAATAACATGTAGTGTTTCCTTTGACATGCAGTGAAACATCAGCAACACTGTGTTCTACATGTAAATCTCTTTACTGGAAAAACTAAAAGAGCAAATTGATTTTTCTGACACAATTTTAATAATAGCCAGAACATGCAACATGTCAGAGACCTAAACTTTATCCTGCCCTTGACGAACACTGTCTATCCAATCCAAATAGCTGGACACTTTGGTGTAGATCCCCAATTTGTCTTTCTGTCCACAGCCTTCTCCCCAGGACACCAGACCAATAAGGAACCATGTATCATGAAACTTCGTCATCATCGGACCCCCACTGTCCCCCTCACAGGCATCTTTGATCTGTCCCAGCACACCACCACATAGCATGTTCTGCGTCAGATTGTTCATCATATGCCTGGAACATTCTTTGTGGTCTATGATTGGAATTTCGATGAAACTGAGAGTGGAGGTGTAACGATGAGACGTCTCATTGTCCTTCCCCCAGCCAGTGACTATTGTCATTGTGCCGTTACGATGCAGCATTCGCTCCGCCAGGTCATGGCTTGGAAGGCAAGCTGGAAGTATGAATTGAGAAAATTTTGCTGGTGCAGACAGGTGCAACAGAGCTATGTCATTGTCCACTGTGAAGGGGTTGTATTGTGGGTGCGCAATATATCGTTTGACACGAAGGGTGATTTCGGTTCCTTCTATCTTGAACCGGTCATAGTCACCTGAGAAAAAGGCAAATGGTTATTAACTCACATATTTACCACATAAAAATTTTTAATAGCTGTTTTTAGCAGCAATAACCCTTGGTTGAGAATCTTTTGTTTCATTGTCCTAAATTATTTTTAAATTAAGTTATTTTTTTACTATATTTTTTACTTGCACAGCAATAAATATCAAAAACTTCTCAAAAAAATCCCTCATTTAAATAAAGTAAAATGACAAGTTTACCTTATATTGTTTGACAGATAATAACAGTATTCATAAACATGTGCTTTAGTAAAGTGACACATATGTAAGCATCTGGTAAGAACATCACAGGCTAATATGAAACCATACAATGATTAAGGGCAATGTTGTCAAGAGATTTAATATGAACAGTAAATGATGTACCCAATCTGACAGTGAACCGTGTGCTTGTCTCCAGGCAGTGAGCAGCAGTGAGAACCCAATTTTCATCAATCAAAACTCCACCACAATGAAACCTGCCCAGATGATTTAGTATAAGGACCTGTACAGTACAAAGATTGTAAAGAATATGTGTTATAAAAGTGCTGTTATAATAGATCCAAAATGTTGGACACAGATAACAAATGTAAAGAAATACCTGCCAGGGACTCTCTCCCTTCATACCAACAGAACCTCCTGCAACCCATGGCTGTAACCCTTGTATAGGCTTATTAGAAAAGACTGATTTTGTAATTAGAATCTGGCCACAAGAAACCTCATCTGAAAACCAAAGCACAGATAAATCTTCTGCACCAATAAGAAAAATTGTTATATGTTTTGCAAATGTTATAAAATATGTATTTACATGACATGTATTTCTTAGTATCCCTATTGTTGTCCATCTTTATTGTGACTGTGTTAATATGTCAACCAACTATAAATTCAAAAAGTAGCATAACTAAAAATTATTATGGGTTCTGCATTAGTTTTATGTGTACTTAATTAGTGTACAAACTTATCTTTGTGTATTTGTGAGCTACATTGTATCATTATGTGTGTTCCCTGGAAATCGAACCCACGACATTGATGTTGCTGATTCTAGGCTCTTCCAGTTATGCCCCAGCTACAGCTGAGCCACACAAAACTCTTACAACAACTTACTTTTAGGAGTACATTTTCTAGCGTCTTGAAGTTGGTATCCTTTAACACAACTGCATGTGCGACCAAGGCCGTCCTTAATATTACACTCGTGATCGCAACCCCCATTGTTCACAGAGCAGTTAGTTGCTGTGCTACCTGAGCACAAAACAACAGAACTAGTGACAGGACATTTATATTGCACAGGACATTACAGCATATGAAACACACACTTATTAAGCAGTCAAAACACATGGAGACAAAGGAATTCAATTGCAACAACCTTTTGTGGTTGACATGACAAGGCAAATGAGCTGGATTTCTTCAGCTCTTAGTTAAAAGCTGTTACTTGTATATAGAAGTATATATAGAAAGCAAGAGGCTCACGCAGGTCACAGCGCTTCCCTTCAAACCCAGGGTTGCAGGTGCAGGAGTAATCCTGAAACAGGTCCACACACTTCCCATGAACACACGGGTTAGACAGACACTGGTTTCCATCTAGGAGCGCACGACGTGTGTGAGTGTTTGTTATAGAGGTTTACAGAGATATCCCACAAGCTGGATGAGACTAACCTGTATACACTGTCCAAAATTCCAGCTGCCAGGGAATAAGATTGATTAATGGATCATAATTTTGGGAATCTGGGAAAAAGCTAAGTTTTAATGAAGACTAACCGTTGCCTCCCTGGTGTTAAAGATTTCCCTCGCCTCCTCAAAATCGCAGACCTCCTCCCGACACTCGCGCTCCAATGACGGGGCCTTTAATTCCTCCATGAAGGTGTTTGCTCTTCTGGAGCGCAGGAGCATGTGTGCTTCTGGGCTGCTGGAAAATACTGATCAAAACAGACCCAGGATTGATAGGCTGGAGGACTCAGAACAAGAACCAGAAAAGGTCATTAGATTCAAAACATTAGATTGTTTTGATGATGACTAAATCTTTTTAAACCATGTTTACTTTTTCAACACATTTAAGTTACATTAACATTTATTCACTTAGTAGTAGACACTTTTATCCCAAGCAACTTAAAATGAATTCAAGTTATACATTTTATCAGTACTTGTGTTTGCTGGGATTGAACCCACAACCTTTGCGCTGCTAACACAATGCTCTACCAGTTGAGCTATTGAAACACTTCTACAAACAGTAAAAATAAACAAATTAAACATACTTTAGGCTTGTACCTATTAATAAATGGTTAAAATGTTTGACTTTACCTGGCTTGCAAAGTGTCCTGACAGACCAGCATACAACCAACACTGAGGTGTAGATGAAGAAATTCTTCATTATGGCAACAAACCCTGTAAATACAGTAGGTCAGAACTGTTTAATATGTTGACCTCAGCAAAACCCAACAGACTATTGAAGCTTTAGCCTTTAGTTATATCACAAAGTACATATAAAAGACTTATTTAGCAATGTGACTGGCGCCCATTTTTTGGGGCGCCCAATGTGACTGGCGCCCATGCTCTCAAGATGGCGCCGGTGAGGCAGGCTGCCGTCACGACTGTTCCGACCCCCTTTTACCTGTTTTTGTATTTTAAGTTATTTTATTGTAATTTTAGATCTCGTACTATATATAAATATTTTTCTTTTAATTTTAGATTCCTATTTTACTGTTATTACTGTTATGTTTAAATAACATTCTCTTTTCTCAGGGTCAGCAGGCGTTAAAGCATTTCACTGCATGTCATACTGTGTACGATTATGTATGTGACCAATAAAATTTGAATTTGATTTGATTTTTGTAACCTTTATTTTGTTTTCAGTTTATTTGTAAGCAGCAAAAATTCATTGTCGAAACCACAATAAAATACAAGCAACACAGCCAACAGGAGATTATATTATGTATAGCAAACAGCAAATGTAGAATTTTATTTATTTATTTTTTAATAAGATTGATTTTTGTATGCTTACCGTATTCCAAACAGAGACAGCCGGAGGCCTGATTTGTCCTTAGATCTGAATTTCACTGAAACACACATTTAAAAGATTTAAAAGAACTTTAATCTGTTTCTACTTTGTGTCTTATCAAAAAGGCCAGCACAGTCTTTACTGAAGTCTACTTAACTGAACGGAACAGCAAATGTTGCACAGTACAAACAGCAGCTAAGATCAATCGTATTTGGGATTACATTCATAAGAACATTAACATCATTCAGTTGTTAAGACTGTCGATCAATCAATAAATCAATCAATCAATTCTTCATGATTACATGACTTAACTAGCTGTCACATAATATTAAAAGTATTTACTTACATTTTGAGACACGAGAAAGAAACAAGAGGATGTTGTTTAAAGTGTGTTAATGACTAACTATATCTGTTTACTAAAAGTCCACAGTCTCCTTCACTGTCTGGACACAACCACATACTCAAGTTAAACTCAATAGTGTATATTATTCACTAGTCTGTGGCTCCTAACCTCACAAAGATCTCGATTGCGACTTGCTTTTCAAAATCCATTTTTCTCAAATATGAAATATAATGCAGGTCCTGCACATCTGTTAGCTGGTGAGGTATGGAAGAAAAGCTAGATCCGCTGAACACAAGTTTGGCCAATAAACCATTTTAGACTGATTTAAGATTATTATTGTTTAACTGAGGTATGGGTTTATAGCATTATAATTTCCCTACGTTATTCTAACACATTAATAGGTTGACATATTGTGTCAACCTATTAATTAGCAAAAGCATTTTTATCAGATTAAATTTTGCTTACAAATAATGGGTCGCACATTCTTGCACTCTTTCTGTGTACTATAGGAAAACTGCATTCAGTTTATATAATACAGCTATTTGATACTAATCCTGAAATAACAGCTGACAGCACACACCTCTTAGTGGAAAATAAACAAGAGTTAACAAACAATTGATTACAATGGAACCTAAACAGAATACACAGAAATGAATACACTGGTGTCAAACGTGCTAATTGTGTAGTGGGACAATGTTATCTGTGATATCTGTGCTATTATTGAACCAATAAAAAAATCACCTTTAACCCATAATTAATCCATTTTGACCTTTCCAATAAAAGTGATTGACTAGCTGTTAGCTAGTAAAGCAGCAGGTTAACTTGAGACAAACTACAGCTCTGGGTACAAACATGCCACTTGAGGAAACGCTTGTGTATGGGAGTGTGGAAATGAGGGCACATAACAGGGTTAGTCATTTATCCTGTATTATATCTCCTCGTGTTTAGATCTTGTTCCAATGGCTACAATTTCCAATGTACCATTTGATTCATAATGAGGGTGCATGAATGAAGCTGACTCAGGTTGCAAGTGGAGGAGTGAGATTTGGCCCCAGGACATTCTCTGTGTTGTGCTGTCTCAAAGGAGAAATCTGTCTGGATTGGTTCATTTCTGCTGTATTTTAAAACATAACATATAAGAAGGAAGCTTGGCCACCTATAGGTGAAACATCTAAAACACTATATGAAAACTGTTACAATTGTTCTATCCTCTATCAACACCACATCTGTCAACAAAATAAACAAACAACACCTTACAATGAGTAAAAAACTATGAAATCATCTTTAAGAAAAATGTTAAATTCTATAAACAGAAACAACAACTACAATGTAAAAAAATTGAGATTTAAACTTAATTTATATTACTGTTGGAATGTCTTCCAGTCATTGTTGTCAGAAAACAATCACCAGACCTGTTTCTTTCTCAGGCATACAGGAAACACTTTCACTCATACAACATAAAGTTGCCTGCACTGAGGTAAAAACGTGGTTTTACAGCACCAATCCTTTCAAAAGGGTTAATTTTCATTCTGGAGTACCTTATCTTAACATCAGTCCGCTCCTTTTAGGAACGAGTAACAGATGAAAACGATGAGGAGGGCTTTTGTTGGTTCACTATTGTGATTGTTCAGGCCAAGTTGTTGATCATTAATGAGGTCATTTTGCATGTTGGAGCCTCATGCTATGTAAAGGTATAATTTGATATTATATCCAGCCCCTCTGCTTTGTTTGGGAGCCTTGGGAGAGGGTCAGGTTTTCTGTTTGTTTAGTCACCACTTATAAATTGAAAAATGCTTTGTATACTCTATTTAGTTCACAAGTGTTTCACCAAGATGGCTCAAGATTTCTTCCAAATTGTAAGTATATTAAAAGGTAAAACAATTATAATAATGCATGTTTGGCTTACTGATGTTTTATACTGAGATATGTTGTCGTCATCAGACAATGTGAATAGCTTTGCTCTATTTTCATATATGGAATGTGATTTACAAATAAGTAGACTATTTATTATATTTATTTAATCAAATTGAATATTCTTGTTTTAATAGTTTAGCAATAGTTATATAATAGCAAATAGTATATACATTTGTCTTATAGATTAGAATGTGTAAAATAATAGATCACAAGATTATGTCTTCTGTTGTGTCATGCAGAGTGACCCTATTTGTTTCACAAAATTATGACTGTTTAGTTGCAATGCTTAATTTTTACCACTGAGTTCTCAAGGTGCATTTTTCTCTGTTGTTCTCAGATGATAACGATAGTAATGGAAATTCTGATTTCATCAGCCCTCACATCAGGGATGTTCATTGATGAGAAAGGGAAGCCAGTACTTCCACCTCCTGGTTCTCCTGACAGACCCATTCCTCCTGATGACTACTTTGATGGCTCTAATGTACAAATAGACTATATGTCTGCATATACCTATGAAACTTACTCTACAGCAAAAGGAGATAATGCCATAGCCAGAGGAGGTCTGGTGATGCCATACGATGACTCAGTGAAAGGATTACCTATGCCTATGTTACCACTACCACCTGACAGATATCCGGTGACACCACCAAGTGGGAACATGTCTCAAGGATATCGCACAGTGTCTATTAGACAACAACCGGATCTTTCATACTGTGACGTGCTTTCTAAGGCACCAGTACCTCCACCAGGAGATCAAATACCCTGGTTCTGTATTTGTTCCCAATGTAAAGCGAGTCCCCTGGGCCCAAAGGGTGACAAAGGAGACAGGGGCCTGCCAGGTTCTTAATTTGTTTCATTATCAGACACCATTCATCTCCATTCATCTCACCATTCATCATTGTGTACTCAATTATACAAAGTTAAAATTGTACAGTACTTCTTTGTGTTTTGTTGTCCTAGGGACTCTTGGCAGGCCAGGAATAAGAGGGTTGACAGGATTTCAAGGTCACCCAGGATTTATGGGTTTTCAGGGACCAAAGGGTAAATACATTTCATTCTAGGATATTCTATAAACCTGTAGAACCAACACTGCTGGTACTGCTTCCTTGAGTCCCATTATATGGTTCCTTTTCTATGCCTGAGGGCAATTTAACATATATGAAATGCTTACAGATGATATGTAGAGCATTGACATTCATTCTTCTGTTCTCTATTCTGAAAGGTCAAAAAGGTGATGTTGGTAAAAAAGGAGATCATGGTACATCAGGTTTTGCAGGACGAAAAGGACAGAAAGGTTATAAGGGTGAGTTAACATTCTTAGCAAATATACTCTATAAAAAATGCTAACAAAAAGACCACAAGTTTTCATACTTCTGGCGCAGGTGATAAAGGAGACAGGGGTATCGATGGAAATCCAGGGAACCAAGGATCACCTGGTGAGCGAGGAGACTGCCCAACAATATGTTTCTCAATCCAGGGACCACCAGGTAAACCTGGCCCACCTGGGATGTCAGGAGGACAAGGACTCACTGGTGTTGGAGGAAGTCCAGGGCAGAAGGGTCAAAAAGGGGATTTGGGAAATAATGGTCCACCTGGCCCTCTAGGTTTAACTGGCCAGAAAGGAGATCAGGGAGAACGGGGTATGTGTCACTGCAGGGATGGAGTAGATGGTACAAATGGAACGGCTGGGATTCCTGGAGAAAAGGGGAGTAAAGGGGACAATGGCCATCAAGGTGCAACAGGAATAAATGGAAACAAAGGACAAAAAGGGGATTTGGGTGAAACAGGTGTGCCTGGCCCCTGTTCTTCAGCAATACAGTCCTCATTTTCAGCCACACTCAGCAGCGCTTTTCCACTGCCAAATTTGCCAGTTCCTTTTACTAATGTTATTTACAACAAAGGCTTTAATTTCAACGCTTTGAGAGGTGTCTACAGGGCTCCCATCAATGGTACTTATGTCATGAACTACCACTTGATTGTCTATAGCAAACCACTTAAAGTGGGGCTCTTCCATAACTTCCATCCTATTGTTAAAAGTTCAGCATCAGTGAGTCTTAGTGCAGCTTCTCAACAGGTTATCCTGCACCTCACTGTGGGTGATGAAGTGTGGCTGCAGGTAAAAGGTATTGATTCCAATGGTATGTACACCAGCAGTGAGTGCAGCAGTACCTTCTCTGGCTTCCTGCTTTACCCAGACAGCTGCAATATGCCAGTGTCACATTACCTACCACAGCCTATTGACAGATCCTACATCTGGGGTGAGCTATAGTGGCACACCACTCTTGCCCCAGATGTCTAGCCCTTATTAGGCCCCAAAGTAAAGCTTTTAAAAAAAGCTTCCAACCATTAAATGGGCACTATATTTGTTCTTCAAAATATAGTATGCATTGGACTCTCTGGCCAAGCCAAGAAATTTGATTTATATGAGGGCACTGACAAAGCTACCTCACTTTCTCAACACATTATTGAGGAAAATATATTTCCCTAAATTTGTACTAAAGCAAAAAGATTAGATTACAAGCTCAATGCATTTGCTTTATTTGCAAAAAAAGGAGTGACATAATAAAACATAGTTACATTCTAGTGTAACAGCTTAGCATGCTGTTGTTTAACGCAAACAAAATGTTAGCATATAAGGTCAACAGGAGTGCTAAAGAGTCAGTGTCACCTAAACAACTGGACAGTAGCATGCTAGCTACAGCAGTAATGTACATGGCTGCTAATTTCCTTAAAATATTTACAGATTTCTCCTTGATTGTTGTGCCTACAGCAAATAAGATAATGATTATATAATTCTTCAAACTTTTAGGATAATTTATTTGAAAATCAACTTTATCTGATAAATGATATTAAATATTATTATTAAAATTACTTAATCTTCAAGATACAGTGTTTTTTATCTGTATAAAACAATTTTATTTGATTTAGCAAATACATTCAGATAAAAAATACACATGCCTGTATCCCGTTCAATCTCTATTGCTGTGAATACACTCAAAACTAATCTAATCCCAGATTTCATTTAATTATTTTTAATAAAATAATTTAAAACAACATTCCAAACCTTTGTCATTTTTGTAATACAGATTCAGCTACAAGATAATGTTACTAAAATCTACATCTATCATCATGCTTAAAAAACTTAACATCTAGCCATAGTTAGCCATAGTAGTAGTATTCTATACAATACAAAATGTTATAATAATACATTACCTTTAATGCATATTATATAATATAACTAAATACTGTTACTATAGTTACAGAATATATCAACAATAAGCTTCACAACAATTCTGTCAGGTATGGACCCTAGGAAGGCAAAGATCCACAGAACCTCTTTAATGCTGTGACACATTCAACCAAATCAAATTATTACCCAAATCCTTGATGGCCACTGTCTTCATGTAACTGGAGCATTAAACCGCACTTGCAGTTTGTTTCACTAAAAAGCAGATAATCACAGGTGTCAGCTTGAAATATAACTGACTGACCTTTTAGTCTAAAAGCTTGATGGTAATGAGAAGAAACTCTGTGCACCGGTTATTAAATTCCTATCTGTGTAGTTTTTGGTCTTTTGCATTTCACTTCTAGTTACCCTGCTGTTCAGTTTCCTTGTTTGTTGACGTTACTAGCCCCGCCCCCTTGTTATCCTGTTAGCCTCCTACCTAATTATATACAGTCCTTACCATTTACTCACTCTTTTTCAGTCGTTGTTTGTATTTGTGTTTGAATAGGTCATGTGATTCTGTGCCCTGTGTTAATTTCTCCTGTGGTTCTATTAAAAACCAACTGCATTTGGATCTCATCTCTCCATTTCAGTCTGTATTTATTGTTTCAGTTTTTGCTGTGACATGGTGACATAGCTATCTGTTAACCAATGAGAAATTAAGTGAGGCCATAAAGACTCTCTGGTCAGCCATATCTAGTAAATTCATTTCTATCTATGTAAAGTTCAATGGCATAAGCCTTTAATGCTACTAACTTTACATATGTTATCTGTTTTGGGAAGGTAAGGTTGATTGTTAAAAGGTATAAAACATTAAAGTGCATGAATAGGTATAATAATATTGGGACTTTTATATTCATAAAGGTTCTATTAAAGCAACAATAGATAATGACTATTGATAGTGCCTTAGTTTTAATCCCAGCAGTCAGTATCAGCAGTAATAGTGTGAATTAGAAAAATAAAGTAATTGTTATCTAACGCTGATTATTATTATCTGATATATTGTTCAAAAATAGAAATGGTTTTAGTTATGTATTTTGTTCACATTTGTTTGACATATCTTTATCCCGTATAATAAAAATGTCGTCTAGTCAATTTTATTTAAAAAAAAATTAATCTAAGCACATTCATACATAAAAAAGCGTCACATATTTAAAACCACTACAGCTGTTACATATCGAGACAATCAGAAAATTAATTTTATCCCATATGCTTGGTGTCAGTGATGTATTTTCAAATGACTGTCACAGTCATCATTCACACAGTGTATTTCTAAAACAGTAGCAAAAACATAATGGAGTTATACAAACATCAACGTAACAACAGCACAGCCTTGCTAATGCGGTGACCCTGTTAGCTTAAGCATAAACTTTTCCAGTCTGTGGTTCAGATGCAGGAGCTACTGTATAGATTGTCTTAGGTTTGCCACTTGAATAATATGCCCTGTTGAAAAACAGACAGATATTAAGTTTACCAGAAGTACCAGGTTAAAGTGCAGGAGTTTTGAGGGCAGCTGTTTTAGGAGTGAAGTTTACCCTTTGGGTTTTGCTTTAGAGATTCTTTTATAAGCACAGCACAGGAACGAACCGCCCAGTATAGAGAGAGCTGCACCAGCCCAACCAATGTAGAGACCAGCCCCCAACTCAAACCTGCAAACACAGACATATGAGTGCAGTGTATGTGCATGAGTGGGTGTGATGTTCCTAATTCACACTTGAAGACCCATTGGTTTAAACTGGAGGTGTGTATGCAAACACACACTGATCTTCTCACCTGACGCCACCAAAAAATGGATCTCGAAAATCTGCAATCACCCGTGAAGCATACCAAGATGTAGCCACAATAGTGCAAATACCTGCAGAGAAGTCCAATAATACTCATAATAACATTACCGTGAGATGCCAAAAAGCATGTAGATAATAACAAAGTGCTGGAAATGGTTTACATGTAAATTACCTGCAAGGATATAGAGAACTCCACCACTGAGTGCAAGTTTGCCTTTGGACTCCTCATTTCTGTTCCCAATGTTAATGCACTTCAGCCCCATTGGAGATAGAATTATTGAGACCAGGCCCAAGATGAGGGAGATGATCATTAATGCTCGACACGCCTGGATATGAACTAACAATGATAAAATCACATAGAGCAGGTTTTTTGATGTACAGCTTTTTGCAAACAGCACAAACTATTACATTTATACACTATATTTGTTATTTTGTAAAGTTACTATTAGTTCCTGTAGCTCAGCTGCTAGAGCATTGCATTAGCAGCGCAAAGGTTGTGGATTTGACCCCCAGGAAACAAAGTCTTTTATTTTTAGTCTTTTATGTATTTGTCATCAATATTTATAGTAGGTTTCTATGCGAATGCTATTTATATTTGATTATTAATTTTTATTAAAGAGTCAATTTTTTAATTAAAAAAACTAATTAAGTAAATAAGAATAAATAACCAAGCACCAAAATTGGTTGGTTCAGACATTCACCATATTCTTACTTGACCATCACAACACAAAATGGCTGCCAAGACTCAGGTTACGTGGATTTTTATAAAACCTTCGGGTCACATTTGTAATCCCCTTAATATTTTGGAGAGCTTTTTTATATATATTTAAGCTAGATATTATAATTATAACACTAAATTATTACAGTTTTTCAACAAACTCAACAAACTGAGTGAGATGTTTAGACTGATAGCCTAGTTTCATAGGTGTCACCTACCCGGCAAAGCCAGCATGGATTGAAAGTCTCGGCACTCTGCAATACCAGCACTATCCTCAGCACAGGAATGCCACAGATTCTCATACTGACGGGTGGAAATGATCACACTGCCAGAAACACTTGATATCTTCCAGTAGTCATTAGCCAGAGAAACGCCAGTGACCAGCCAGCTGGCCACACACATGAAGAATCCAGTCACTTCTAATGCTGTTGACATTTTCACTACCAACACACTAATTACAAGATAAAGTATTCAAAGGCTCTAAGAATATTTTGCTAGACCCCGAATTCAAATAGTACAGCTCCTTTAACAATAAAGTGTTGTAGAGTTGCTGGTCTTGTCCCCGATACCTGAGTTTGAATTGCCCTTCCGTTAAGCAGAAGGACTTCAACCTCTCCAGAGGGTCATAAAGTCAAAGCCACACCTAGGGACCCACTCATCTAGCAATGATATTGCTGTGCTGAGGGGTGTGATTATTTAATCTATGGAGGCCAGAGACCCATTTACCTGGTGACACAATTACTTTTATTATTGCCTGGTTATTGTTAATGATGGATGAGCACAATGATTTGTTTATTTTTAGCTCTTTGTGAGACCATAATGAATCTCACGTTAATGTTAAATACAAATGCTGTTGTGCAAATGTGATTGGCTCATTATGGGAATGATTCAGTGCGTAGCACTGTTGCCTCACAGTTTGAGTCTTAGCTGAGCCAGGAGGCCTTTCTGTGTAGAGTTTGCATGTTTAACTGTGTCAGTCTGGATGTTTGCTGGGTACTCTGCAAAAGACATGATTAGATGAACTGAACATGCTAAATTCAAAACAATATGTTAATAAATACAACAGAAATTGTGTATCATATTTTTCCTTACAATGACAAGAAAGCTTACATAATATATAATAATATTATACTGCATTACATAACAAATATTCAAGACCACAAGATTTTGTGTAAAATATTGTTAGATATTAAATAGCCCAGAGTGAAATTTTAAACAAATTTAGCTTCACAGTTTACTGTGACCTGGTTTCGGTTGGTTTTATGACTTGCCAGTTAGTGGATGATTATCAACATGGTTCGAAGTCCAGTTTCTCAATAAACAGATGACATCAGTCTTTCTCTCTGTCTATCCCTCTCTTTATCTCTCATTTCCTACTAATTCTTTTTAACTATCTTTTAGATGCATGAAATAACTGTATGACTGACATTTATATTGGACTGTTTCTGTGTATTTACGTCTCACCTGCATCGTTTTATTCTCTGTAATTTACCCTGCAAACTAATGTTCTAAAGATGCTTCATGCAAGACGTCTGCCATCTGTAGGATAAATCTTTCCATTACATGTGACAAAGTTTTTAAAATAAACTAAAATATAAAGTAAACAAAAATATTTTTGTATTCATTTAAATAATAACAGTGGTTTGTTTACTTGGTTTACACACAGGATTAGGATTTATTTTTCAGGTTTATTCCTCAGATCCATCTTGTTTGTAGTCAACTTTTGGTGTTGCTTTGAGGGGTCACCCTGGGTCCTCTTGGTGTCACCTATATGAGGAGCCTGACATACATACAGCCAATACAGTCAGGATGGGCTCTGACTGCAGGACACAGAATCAATACTTATGTAGTGAAAGCTTTTATTGCTAATTCAGTTACACCTGCACTGAAGAACACTGGCAGAAACATTCACTGTTATGGCATCTTCATATTACTGAACTGTCTGAAAGCTGCTTCAGATCTTTTCAGTGGCTGAGTCAATAGATGTAGGAGCCTGTTTTAAAACTGATGTTTTCCATTAGAGAAACCTGTCTGCTGGTATAATGTTTAAATGCATGTTTAAAGCCTTTTCCTGCTTGCTGTATTTACATTCTACAGTTACTTTCTTATTCTAACTTACATTCTGATTTACTGTATTTTAATGTACTTGTTATTGTCATATAATGTATACGTGGTCTATAATACTAATACTAAAATACCACAATAAATGATTAATTGTGTATTATGTATTTATTTACATTAATATTATTTGTGTGCTTGTTGTTGAAGTTTGTCTCTATTAACTATATATGATATACATATACAATCCTATTCAAAGACCACCTGATGTATTAAAAAGGAGGGGGAACCACCACAAGCGTCGCTTTGCCGACCATTCCTCGGTGTAAAGATGGCGGTCCCAGCACAATCCATCCGGACCGGATCCGTTAGCAGTCTGGGAAACAGTCCGACGGCAACACCGTGTGGTATGAACAACAACCAGAAGACGTGGTGTTGTCACGAGATAGATTTTAGATCAGGAGTGAAGGTTGAAGAGCTCAATCGTCTCATCTATGAATTCAATAAACAGGATCAGCACGAGTACGATGACCAGAGGGCTTTGGAAATACACACAGCCAAGGATTTCATCTTCTCCATGCTCGGTAACAGCGTCTTCCGTTTAAAACTGTCCCTGGTGTGTGAAAATACACCTTGATCGTTGAGATTGTTTGTTGTTCGTGTATCACTGTTAGTTGATCATTTTATTAAGTGAAGTTCTATTTCACAGCGAGCCATAAATATTAATAATAATTTTACAAAGGCAGCGTTACAGTCACGACTTTAGCACCCCGTGCTTTAAATATCTCAGACTCTCACATTATACGAGCACTGAACCCATTTAAGACGTTTTATTTTACCCCCTGCGAAAGGAGTCTGTTGAGTACAGGCTCCAAATCTGCAGGTGGACCGGATAAAACAGATTATGTCCAAATGTTGAATCCATAATAAAATCAATTAAAAAAATACATTAAAAGGTGATCAATACAGTGTCAGATTGTCTTTGAGTGGTGAAAAGTTTACAAATGTATATAATATTCTGCAATTGCCACTGAACCACAGCTATACACATTGGCAATAACTTAAGACTCGCTCCTTGTATCCTGACAGTAAATGTTATTTTGCATTGCATGTGTAACGTGTAATTTTTCATACTTTTGTGGCAATGTCCGAAAAGACTTTTGTGGCAAGAGATTTAGTATTATAAATAACAAACAAAGGGAGCCTGTCATGTATTATATTGGGTTCCAAACCTTGCAGAAATAGTGATAAGGCAGCATTTAAGGGATTGTGGGAACCTCATGCATTGAGGCAGAAGTACTGTAGTAAACAGCCATCTGTCTCATTCTGTTCTCAACAGGCTTCACCATTCATCCAAGCTTAGTTCAGCTAGCAGGAGGCTGATTGGCCAGAAGTGTTTGTGTATGCAAATGAGACGGATGGAACAAAAGTGACACTGGATGTCTTTGAGAGTTGGAAGTACTGTAAGAAAAGGATTGAAAGGAGGATAGGAATGGGAGGACTGTGGGAACAGAATAGGTTGTTAAAAAAGAATAGTTTAGAAAGGGTTATGCAAGACAATTTGACAATAAAATATCTTTAAGATCATTTGAAGGAGAGCATGATATGATTGCATGTGCTCTCATAAACAAATTATTTCTCTCTGGTTTCATCAATTGTTCTTGACAATTAACATTAATAAAATTTATTTTCTTAACCAACCCACTCAAGATAGTAATTGAATAGAATGCATTAGTCATTCTACAAACTATAGCTGATACAAACACGTTCTACAAATACACCTTTTTTACATTACATGCACCTGAGTTATGCACATCATTAGCTTGTAGTGAGACAGAATATATTCCCTTAATAAATCTATGTCTTACCCAACAACAAGCAAACTAGGCACTGGGGTGTCGGTAGAACGACCCCCAAACAGCCATTAACACCCAGAAGCAGACCCAGGCCTCCGGTCACCATAGCAACCTATAGCAGAACATCAAGATAAGACAGTTTTATAACCCAAAGGAATGTAGAGGATTTACTTTCACTTTATTCATTAACATTTTCCACTGAAGTGTATTGGAATTAAGAAACTGATGGTTTGTTTAGGCTGTTGACCTTCTGAAAATTCATACCTAATTCTTCACTCTGCTTCAACTCTTTACTATACTAAACTTTGTTGTATGTGTGTAGAATTATATGTGTTTAGTTTGTAATAAAGTCTTGTTTGTATCACACATGGTCTTGTGGTAGTTTGTGCTCATAATCTGTCCCAAATCTTGTTCTCATGTCATGCTGTATAGAAGTGTTCACATTGATCAAGATTTACACTAATCTTTTATTGATCCAAATGCTTTTGATCATATAAAAATATTAATATTTACCTTTTGGGATAATATTGGGGGGAAATGGGAAAGAATACAGCAGTGTATTAATATTCATTTTAAGCAAACGTTTGAGCAAACTTTATAAATAATAATCATAATAATATTTGTATATTTATTCACCAATTTTTCTTTTAATGTAAATTAAGTGACAGCCTTTGAGTCATAATATGAGAACATTAAACTTCTGCCTGCATCCATACTCATACAACTGTGTGTGTATGTCTCTTTGTATTAATGTCTTCCTCTGTGCTTTAAAAGACAGAATGCAAAGAACTCCAAAGGACGTCACATTCATCCTTTATTGATCTGGTGCTGTTTCCTAGCACTGGTGTTAGTTTTAAGATCCTCTGGATTGATCCACTGGTAACAGACACCAGAGGAGAGTGTTCTGCTATCTGCAGAAAAGGGGGAGAGTGTTGGTCATGTGACAGGAAGTGTGCACTGTGGAAGTGCATATAACTGATTGTACAGTATTGCAGTCTTAGATTCTAAGACTTAGATTCTTTCCAATTTTATTATTATTACTGATTTGTTTTGAAATAAAGTAAAATATATTATAAATATGTAAAATAAAAAAACTTGTTTCAGTTTTTGAAACACATCATATTTACATGAATAATTTATAGCAGTCAGTATTATTAATCAATTAATCAACATATCCTTTAACAATTAGTCTAAAGCAATACAAACCAAAACTAATGCTGATCTGAAACTGGAAAACACTGAAAAAAGTCAACATAAACATAATTAAAATGAATAACCTAAACTATAACAACCCTACATTTATTGTGCTTGTTTTTGTTTCAGGCATGGTGCAAAAGCTGGACCAAAAGTTGCCGGTCGCCAACGAGTACCTGTTGTTGTCGGGTGGTGTGCGAGAAGGTGTGGTGGACATGGATCTTGAAGAGCTTGGCATCTACAGCCGTGGCTCTGACTACGATATGGCCTTTACCCTGCTGGTACCAGCACTTAAACTTCATGACCGAAACCAACCCGTAACGCTGGATATGCGGCATTCAGCATTGGGCCATTCGTGGCTCAGTCTGCGACTTTTTGACGAAGCCACCATCAACCGCTGGAGGGACTGCTGCACGCTGACCGACCATCTGAATGGCTCCACCAACTACTTCTTCTCTCCCACAATGGTAGCTGATTGGTTCCAAGAAGCTGTTGAATTGGTGCTGGCAGAGACACAGCACAAGCCACAAAGAGGCACCCCGAGGGTAGAGCGAGTTGAACGTCACAACACCCTGCTGTCCATGGTTTTAGGGGTGGGCAGCAGTCGCATGCTTTATGACATCATTCCTGTGGTGTCCTTCAAAGGCTGGCCAGCTGTTGCCCAGAGCTGGTTGATGGAGAATCATTTCTGGGATGGGAAGATTACAGAGGAAGAAGTTATTAGTGGTTTTTATCTGCTGCCTGTCTCCTCTGCCTCTGGTTGTCGGGACAACGAGTGGCGGCTCTCCTTTGCCCGCAGCGAGGTGCAGCTGAAAAAATGTATCACACCGGGACTCATGCAGGCTTATCAGGCATGCAAGGCAATTGTTATTAAGCTGCTGGCCCAGCCTGCAGTCATCAGTCCATATTACTTACGCAGCATCATGTTGTGGGCTTGTGACCGACTACCTTCAAGCTATTTGGCACAGGAAGGCTATGCTGCACACTTCATGCTGGGACTCATTGACGATCTGCAGCACTGCCTGGTCAACAAGACCTGCCCTAATTATTTCATTCCCCATTGTAACATGTTAGAGCACCTGTGTGATGACACAGTCATGTTTCACGCTCGTAAACTAGCGCTGGTACGCTCTGATCCAGTCAAGCACCTGCGTTCCATCACTGAACATGCCAGAGCTGCCAACAGACTCACGCAGGAGATGCAACATCGCGGGAGCACCTCCGGCCTGCCTTCCCCGCCGACCCATCCATCCTATTCCAATCAACAGCCTGATGACAGATTGGCCAAGAAGTTACAGCAGCTGGTGACAGAGAATCCAGGCAAGTCCATCTCGGTGTTTATCAACCCTGATGATGTCACCCGACCTCACTTCCGTATTGATGACAAGTTCTTCTGAAGAACAAGGTCTGTTTCACTTCTCCTCTGACCTCCTTGTTTTGATCATGATTAAACCTGGGGAGGTGTGTGACACATCACTCTGTGACTGCACACATCAGATGTGATACTTGGAGAGATGTTTTGGAGACTGTTTTAAAATTAACAAAGATTTCGAAGACTGGCCGTACTGATTTTCTCATGACCATCAAACACACCAGCTGTATGTATAGCTGAACCTGCACCCACAGATGTTCTAAGACGTAAATTGCATATCATAGAGACTCTATAAAACAATGAGGATCTGTGTCATTCTAACATTGTCTGGGAATCTGATAAAACTTTTGAAAATAATATTTGTCCTCTGGATGGTGTTCTGTATCCTAAAGAAAATGAATGTAACAAATATCAGAATCAGACATTGATTTTCTTGTGGATATCTATGCTGAAACTGCACATTTCTGTATATGACCTCTTTGTGTTTGTCTTTGCTTTGTATTTGATATAT